>JANIJG010024912.1:0-64924 GCA_024611175.1 Megaceryle torquata | reverse complement strand
GAAGAGAAGAGAAGAGAAGAGAAGAGAAGAGAAGAGAAGAGAAGAGAAGAGAAGAGAAGAGAAGAGAAGAGAAGAGGCATCCTCCCTTCCTATACAAGAATAAAAAGTTCACAAAGGAAGTGAGCAGAAGCTCATAGGCAGGGCATGGATTTCCCTGCATGCTGTCCGTGTCAAAGGGTGTGGTGACTACTGAGAGAGCCTGCATGGACTCAAGGAAGGAGTAGAAAAGCTCACGGAGGAGAAATCTGTTAAGAGAGAGAAACAACACAGAGACAACAGAACCCCTGCTGCTGGAGTCAGAGGGTGTGTTTGTGGGGAGCATTACCTGGCTCAGAACTCCATTCACATTGAAATAGATCCTTTTCCCAAACAGACCGTAATCTGCCAAGGTCTAGAGAGACAATGATGCTGGTACAGGCTTTCTCTCTCTCCCTGGTTGCTTCAGGTCCTCACAAAACCCACAAAAACTCGTGAAGGTACATTAAATCCTGCTTACTAGCCGTTAATCTCACAGCTGGGAAAGACCTGCTCTCTGATGGTCATTACACCTTACCCAGGTGAATGCAAATGAACATAGCCTCTTCAGTACACAAAAGGAATATTTCTGCCAAGTGGTATCCCTTACAACTCGTGCAACCCTGCTCACCATGAGTACAGTTCAAGCATTCATTGCTACACGGGGCAGAGGTCAGAGCCAGGAGGGGGACCTAATGCAAGTAAGTGAAGGTGTAACAAGTCTTGTCTCATTATTATGGAGAAAGGTGGATGAGAACCTGGGGAACATCAAGGACTGATTGATTGCTACACAGTGGTGTTCACCGCTCTTCACAAGAGACAAGCAAATACCAATGGTTTCAGCAGGTCCAGCAGGTCGAGAGCAATCCTTTGGGGAGAAATGGGCACTTAAGAAAGCCAGTTTCAATCTGGTGTCTAAGAGCTCATTCAGAGCCTGGCACTGAGAAGAAGGGAATGCCTAAGGCACGCACAAGTATTTATGTAGTTGGAGAAAAGATGAAATCTTCCATTTACTGCATCTCTGGCTTCTGGTGAGCCAACTGTTCCAGTGTCATTTGTGTCCCTGTTTATTGACAGTATATTAACCTCTGGGTGAAATCATAGGCCTCAGCAACTTCACATTGGCCTTTACACTGTTTGCAGTGGCTGCTAAATACCACCGCAGATAATGTTATTTATTCAGCATGTTGCTAATGTTGGATTACAACGGGACCCCTGTCTGGAAATGGAGAGAACCCCCTGCAAGAGGCCGACATGAATTCATTACAAATCAGTGCTGCTCAAATAAAGTATCTGTGGAGAATATCTAAGCAGTGACCTTCATACAAAATGTATCACATAACGCTTTCTATTAAAATAATCATAAACACAGTAAGCAGTAAACAAAACAATCAAATTATGTCTTGAACATAAATGCAGAGAGGGGATGGTAGATGGAAGAGGGATTAAATTTCCATTTAGGTATTACAGGCAATAAGGGTTTTCTTTTTTCTTGTTTCTTTTTTTTTTTTTTTTTCCCAAACAATGTTTCCAAAATCAATAACAGGGGGAGGGAAATGGTGTGATTAGTAACATGGTGAGTAATTGCACCAGTTTGTCACCACTCGTGTTCAATGTTAGAGCATCTATTAAGAAAGGAGGCTGTTGGAACCAGTCCCAGTCAATATTTGTCCATACAGAAAAAATCCTGCAGTCTGGCTAAATTCTGTATGCTTTTTGATCTGACACTTTGCCTCTGCCAACATCTGTCTTTCTCATCATGATTAGACCAACAGACTTCAAGATCAAATCACCATGGTGCCAAATGACACACGTACATGCAGAGCAAGGTAATGCTGTTCTGTGATCTACATGGTGGGAAAACAGCACTACAAAGAGACCTGCCAAAGGGCAGCCAAGCAAGATGGAAAAGCTGAGCACTGTATCGGACACCTGTACCCCTGCCAGGAGCTGTGGCAGAGTCAAAGACAGAGACCCTTTCTGTCTTGCTGAGATGCTACAGTCTCACTTTAATTTTCAGATGTAAGTCTTACAATCTTCAGGCCGATGCTGCTAGGAAAGGTGATGCCCTGGAGAAGAAGGCAAGCTGCCTTGAGCTACCTTTGTGCATCATGTAGAAGTACCAAAGGCCAGCATCTGCTGAAAATCACAGGCTGGTGGCTGCTCACTGCCAGTTACAGAAGGCTATCATTAAAAATGAAGAGCTTGAGAGCATGCCTTGAGCAGGAGCCGTAGATGATCATCACTGCCATATTATCTAGCTTATGGATCTCCTTCCCCAACAGTAATCACCATGTGGTTTTACCAGTGCCCAGCATCCTTTGATCTCTTTAGAAGGCATTCTAGCTTGAGAAGACACATGTTTTGTTCTTTCCCTGGTTTTCCACGTTTCTTAAAAATCTTCAGTTTTTCCTTCCATACCTGTTCTACAGTCCACATATGACTACATGCAGACTACCTCACCTGTAGCTGCTGTAGTCACTGCTTTTCTCTTTTCATACGGGCATTGCCTTTAATCTTCAGTTGGATAATATCCACACCAGCTGGACATCCAGACCTGCAAAAGCACAGGAAGGATCCCAGAATTTAAAATGAAGGTTGTTCCTGCTGTCTCGGTCTACTCTCCTATCCTTATCCCACCAGTATGAGTGCACTGATATTTTCATTCTCCATCCACCCCATTTCTGTTCCTGCAAGTCCGCTCTGCCTTCACTTCAGCCTTCAACATAATCCCTAGAAACACATTCATTTTCAGTTTGGTACTACCTAGATTAGCTACAATCTCTAGCTATACAAGGAAAGAACAAGGAAGAACAGAGGCTCTAGAGTCAGTCTTTTGTTAGGGGTTTTCATATATTTTGCAAGTTTCAGGTAAGTTTGAATTTCTCAATTTTCATTTTCTCTCTCTGTTTCCTGACCTCTATGTCATATGTCTCTTTGATGATCAATCTTTTTTCTATCCTTTCTGCAAGTTCTCAACTTACTGCTAATATATTTTCAGGGACAGTTAGTTATCCTGTCATAGCTGGAATTTTTTGAAGGCATATTTTCCCTATTACTTTTCAGACAACTTCCAGACTGCCTCCTAACCTTCAGGCACCCAAGTTTTCCAGCAAGTTTCTAAGAAGTTTCCTGGATTTTCCCAAGTTTGCCTATGCGAACTCTAGAGGGACCTACATTTACTTCCTTCCTCTCCAATTTCAAATTACCTTTTCCCAGGTAGTCACCACAGCTATTTTCTATGACCAATTCATTAGTTGTAACCATGTCTAAAATGACAATGAATTTGCTGAATTGGATCCTATCTTAAAAAACCTTCTCATTGCATCCATAGTCCCAGCTACAGGTCTGGGGTTGTTCTCCTGACCTGTATGCCAACCTCAGGTGGTCCCAGACTGTCCTCCACCTCTGGCTGCATCCCCAGCACCCACATCTCCTCCATGAGAAGCACCAGGTGATGCTGTAGTTCAAAGCAGTGCCCACCCCATACCCATTAGCAGAAATGTTCATCCAGACCTTCCCTGTCTTCTCTGTTCCTTACACCATCTCATCTGCTGCCATTATGTTCCCTCCTTTGCCCTTATCTGTAATAAAAATGTTAATGGTATGATCTCATCTAAGGGTTTCTTCCCTTCCTATAGTGGCAACGCTCAATGAATGAGGCAGGTTTGACATTTGCTTTTAGACTCTCTTTTCAGTGATCCCCTATCACCAAAAATCATTCACCCTAAGAAACCCCTTTTTTAACTGAGTGCTATCAATGAGTAACCATAGATGCTTTCCTTCTGATTAGCTCTAATGAATCTAATAGCATGCTTTTATCAGTATTCCTTCACATTATATAGTTTATTGATGTACTTTGGTGCCTATTTTCTATAATGAAAACTATGAAATTGCATATCTATCATGACTAAGTAGTGATGTAACTCAGAGACAACTTTAATTGTTGATGAGAAGGTGATCTTAGAAGCAATAACTACAAAAAGCCATAGAGTTATTTTTTCCTAACAAATAACTTGCTTTCACATAAAGGTAGAAAATTCATATTGATAAAGGAAAATACATTTTCATGTACAGAATAATTAGTTTGTGAGACTTCTCATCACAGAAAGTCATTCAGCCCAAGAACACTGCAAGATTAAAAAAGCTTAGGAATTAAATGGGTAGTCAGAAGCCCACCCACATTTATTACAGTTATGGCTGAAGAGGTTTTGGAAGTGTTATGAAGCTGCATATCTCAAGTTTGTTACTGTCTTCCAGAGACCAGGGTGAGTCTTAAGGTGGGGTAGGAAAATATCTAAAGACTGAGGGTCTTGGTACCACTTTCTGAAGTATCTGGTGAGAAGCAAGGTGAATAACTAGCTGATTTACCAAAGCTCAGATATCCCTGTATCTGCAGTTTAACTCCAATCTGGTGAACATATTTCCACAGGGAAAAAAAGTCTTAATCACTTAAGCTGCCACTGCTGCATCCTCCTGTTTATAATGAAATAGCTTCCTTTAATTTGTAATACATTAATACGAGATTTTTATAATCCTTATTTATGAGATGAACTCAGCTTGTGATATTAGAATAAATGTACTATAACAGGCACATTTCAGAAAATTGTGCAGTTTAAATGCTGTATTTTACATTGCTTTTAATTTAAATAAAACATTGGGATCTTTGTAAACAATCTGAACTATTTTTCACTCTTGTAAAAATCAGAATTTTTCCTCACTTTTTTCCCCAAATCAGTAGGTTTTTGTGATGAGGGGTTTTTTTAAGCAAAGAAGAGGGTGATTTTAAGGTCTAAATGATACTGGATGAAAATGTCTTTCTAGCCAAGTACTGAGACCAGCAAACTGAGGGCCTATGGTTGTTCATAGATACAGTCATTGCAAAGGTGGGACATTCAGGTGATGGCTTAACATGTGTCCAGTAGCTAATCCAAACCCACCGTGGCTATAAATACACATTCATGGCTGGGAGACTGACAGCAAGCAATTTTTTAAGATATTCTTGATTCTGGGGAGAGGCTCTTGACCATTTGGGGTGATTGTTCCTACAACATGCATTGTCAGAAGTTCACTGTACAAACCAATCTGTGGCTGTTGTTCGAAGAGTGAATAGTCTGCTCATGGTGCAAGCAAGAGGACAAAGACTTCCTCCCACTTTCTTCTGGGTTTTCCCCTAATTCTTGGTATGATTTACAGCTCCTGGGCCTTGCTTGGCTCCTTCAGGCCAAGCCAGCTGTGTCACATCTGGCAGGTGTCACAGCTGTGATGGAGTAACCCTGACATCTAGTGGCTTCCACAGTCCAAATCCTGCACATCCCCAAGCCGAACGGAGTGAGGCTGAGCAGGAGGCACCACAGGCTATCTTTCCAAAGACCACCTTCCTTGGATGCATCCAACAGCCTTTCTGCAGGGAAAAAAAAGATACTGGCAGCCATCACTATTCCGAGGGATGTTGTTAATAATGTCACGGCTAATAAATTATTTGGTCCCTGTTGTTTTTTAACAGGTTGTTGGGTTTCATCTCTCTGGCTGCAATGGTTCCTGTGTCAGGTCAGCCAGCCCATGCCAGGGCAGGTGAGCTTGCCCAGAGTGCCCATACTTGCCTGAGGGATGTTTTTTCACAGCCTCCTTGAGAAGCCAAAGCTCGGGATGATGGGTTTCACTAGACAAAGATCTGTTCAGCCTCCTGTGCCTGGAAATGCTCCGGCAACATTACAGGGACAGGCAGGAGGAGGTACCAAGCAGGGGGGACAAGGAGTTTTCAGTGTGGCCTCTTCCCATACTAATTGGGAAGGACTCTGTAAACCTGAATGGAGGCCCCAGATTCTCACTAGTGCTGCCAAGGTGGCTTTTGTAGGATGCATTTTATAACAAAGACCTGTCTGAGTAGAAACACACGCTAACCTCTCTCAGCAGGCAGGGACAGAGATGTGCCTTTTGGAGATGTAGGTGATCTGGATGTCCTCTTGCAGAGAGTCAGGCAAGTGTCTCAGCGCTCTCCGCTTTTGACATCCCTGTCCCCTGGCTGTGCCACCAGCTGTGTTTCCAAACCCTGCTGCCTGCCTGCTGCCACATCTCCCAGGTCCTGCCTGGGTCCCCAGATGCTACTGCCTGCCTGCACCTCCATCTAAGACAAGCTGGAAATCCTCCCCAAGCTCCCCTGGGCAACAAAATAATTGCAGAGAAACCACACAGAAACAGTGGCAGTGATGGCAATCAGGTAGTAGGGATAGATTTTTTTCACACCGCTTCCAATGAACACAGTATCCCTGTGTTTGCTGGCAAATAGAAATGTAGGTCCCACAGTGTCCGCTGGGCAAAGAAATTCACACAAAAGCAGCTTGAGAAGCAGAAAAAAAGAGTGAATAGTAATTACAGAGAGATTCATGCAGACTGGTGTTCTTGTCACCAGTCCCCTGGTACCTGCACACACTGCAGCATTGCAGGCAGGGGCCAGGGGGAAGCTGAAGGATGGCATTCACACTTTTGTCACCATTTTTCCCTGCTGACACCAGATTTCTCAGCAACACAGGAAATCCATGACCCCCAAGTTTCAAGGCACTTTCGTCAGTAAACCCTGTAAACCCTGGGTTTGGCACAGACCCTGTACCATCAGCTGGAGGGGCCTGTCCTGGTGCCGTGGTCTTCCCAAAACCCAAGCTCTGTGCCTACATAGGCTAACATAGGGTTGGTGGTTATCTAAGCAGGTGGGGCAGGTCTAGGATGGGATGAGGTGCACCACAGCCCTACAAGTGCACTGTAACTCATTGTTATGATCATGGTGTACATCAATAAACCCTTGAGAACATCTCAGTAATTCTGAATCACTGCCTCCTTCTGCCTGCTGTACCCGGTGGGAGACAAGACACCAAGCACAGAATGGACAGACAAACCTCTGCCACCCAAACTGCTCCAGCTGTGGCTTTCAAAAGCAGATATGGAACAGTCAGACCTTGTGGGTACATGAAATCCTGCTTGCACCAACACCCACGGCAGCATTTCTATGGTGCTGGTTACTCCTGCTGTGCTGAGGACTGTGGCGCTCAGATTAGAGAGTGAAATCTCAGTACAGGGGATCTTTAGCACAGGGAAAAACTTCCCCAGGGAATGCAGGGACCATGAGTGAACTTGCAATTTGCCTGTTTTGAGGACATGAGGATTGAAATTAAGATTTTCTTTGAGGACTCTTAAGGGATGGTCTTCCAGGAGCTTGAGCTCCCCAACTGTCTTATTTGCATCTGACTCTTGGCCTCACCATGTGCAGCTCATCCTCACACGGCATAATAAGATGGTGCTGCATGTGCAGGGAATTTCTACACCTTCTTCCCTGCACAAAGAGTAAGGCTGTGCATGTCCCAAGGCAGGAAAAAGGGTGGATGTGACACGGTGAGGGGTGTGTATATGGGTTTCAGGGTAGCTAGCACCTTGCCTTGTCCCTACTGTCCTCTCCAGCAAGGTCCCTGAAGAGGGCCGCCATTTCTGCAGCTGACACGAGCTGCTCCCGCTCTTCTCCTGCCATTTCCTCTCCCTCTGTGGAGGATTCGCCATGATTTTCTGCTTACTTCCAGCTGTGTTTACAGTCACAGGATTTCTTACTTCTCATGAAAGTCACTCCCAGGGTGAAATTTGAGTTTGTAAATTATTAAAATGTTATCAAGAGCATGCAGGCTTGCCCATTTTTTTTTTCCTGCTGGTGAATAAGCTGATGTATAATTCAATTTTCCCCCCACAGTTTCTTCGGTAATACTTAAAAATTATATACACACACAGAGACACACAGATTCAAACCTTATTGCCACTTATTTAGAAGTCTCTTTAGGCCAGAGGCTTTATCTTCCACTCTTTCTGCACAGTGCTGAGCAAACTTAGGGCGCTGGCACTATATGAATAATATACAGTAATAATAAATTCAAAATTCTTAGTTTCTAAATGTGTCTTCATAATGAATTATTTTAAATGCTTGTTTCTGAGAGAGAAAGAGCAGATGAGAGCACATATATGGTACACGATTATTACTGTTCGTTATGCAGAGCAAGAACCAATTCTTCTATTTACAGTTTGCTGACAGTATCTCCTTTACAGAAAAAAAAAAAAAAATCCCTGCTTATAATTTTGCTAGATTTTAATTCTTTGGGCTTAAACTTCCTTGGCTGGGTTCAGCTTTCCTTAAAAAGTGAAGTAAGCAAAATCTTGTTTTTCTCTCTCACTTTTAAACAGTTTTACAAATTTGAGGAGTTTCCATGCTCCAGGGAAAAAAGCCCACACTGTTTGGCAGAGCAGCTGAGGTCAGTGGTGGCCTCTCGGAATTTCACCCAAACTTAGTGCAAGACAACAGCTCCTGAAAAAAGTCAGTTTATGCCATCTTGCAGATATTTGCTGGGGACTGGAAGCTGAAACCTCAAAGGCTGGGCTCTAACCAAAGGAGAAAAGCAATGAAGAATTGGGAAGAAGAGAGAGAGTGTAGGATGAGGGATTTTAGCAGTGGGACAGGGCTGGCAAGGATGCAGAGGAGATGCCAAAGAGCATGGCTTGAGATGAAGAGATGAAGCAGGGAAGGGGTGAGGACACAAGTACCATCTTTATTTTTTCCCTCCCTCCAGGCCCTGGTCTGAAGGGAAATAAAAATCATCTTCTGGTTTCTCCATGAGCTCCAAGAGATGAACTGGAAAGAGACTTGTTGCTCTGTGCATTGGAAACTGCTCTTCCCAGCCCCTGCTTGAAGGTGTCTTAAGCACACACATGCACACACTGATGCATGACCTAAACAGCAAGTGCTGTAATGAAATGTTGAGAAATAAGCAGTTATCCAGACTTCTTCCCTAGCCAACGTGATGCGAGAGAAACTCTTCCAAGGGGACTCATCCTCCCCATTCCAGGAAACTGTCTTCATACTTTTCATAGGTCAACAGGCTTTTCCCCACTGGAAATTACCCAGCTCAGGATATTCAGCTTCCAGAGGACTATCACTGAGTGTGCAGGGTGAGGATCTCCATCCCTGGCTCTGCAGATGTACCAGTCATTTGCAGGCCCAAATAGGGTCTGCTGGAGCTGTGCTTTGAACCAGTTGCACTAACATTTCAGGGACACATGATGTCTCAAACAGCTGGGTGGCAAAGGAGGCCCCCTCAGCTGCTCAATGAAAGTCTGGGCTTTGCTTTCTCTGGCTGATCATTCACCCTTTATTTCATTTATCTTTCCTGTTCAACTGGTTTATTACACAATGTCTAGATCCTAACCTAAGGTGCTTTAAACAGTTATGTTTTCCCAGCTCCACAGTGCAGACATGATCAAAGTGTCCTCCATGTGGGAGGAGACCCTCCTCACTGGTGGCATTTCCCAACCAGAACTGCCCCAATTATTTCTAACCCAAAAATCCTTTTACCTCATCAGCTTCATGTAGGATATATGATGGAGCTTGTGCTAGGAGGTGTAGTGATATCTACTTTAATCTCGTGTTCCCCAGGAAGCTGCTCTAATCCATTTGTTGCAGCTGTGTGAGCTTTCAGGAGGTCATCCAGACAGGAAAGGGGCTTTTCTCATCATTGGCCCCAGGACCCAAATCTGCAGATCTTTCAGACAAGCCACCAAGTGTTTTGGTGGCACACTTTGCTGAGCTGACATTCTCAAATGTTCCCCCCCAAGGCCAAAACAACATCCTGGAGGGAAGCTGAAGCATTAGCAGAAGCTTTCCCCATTACCCATCTGGCAAGAGTGGCACTTTGGGAACATCAATGACATGTTTATGTGCAAATGCTACCCAGGAACACGTTTTATAGTGAAATGTAGCTTGCTGAATTCTCTTATGTGTTTTGTTTAAGAGGCTCAAAGACTGCCAGGAAGCTCACCAGCAAATGTGGTCTGTCCATTGACACATGGCAATGTGATGCCTGTGGTAGAAACAAAATTTGGAGAGGATGATGTACAGGAGCTGTAATTAATGTGAAGGAAGTAGTACACAGCTTTCTGAGCAAAGAGCACCCAAAGGACAGACAGCATGGGTCAATTCTCAGGTCAGCCTGACATTTGCTGTCCTGTGAGCAAACATTTCTAAAAAAATTTGGACTCCACCTCCAGAAGTGAATTCATAATCAAAACTGATGAGGAGAGGAGATTGTTGGCTGTCTCCAACACCAGCAACGGACACTATCATTAAAGACAAGAAATGAAGGAATTTTTTTCTCTTGCTAATGGAAACCAATCTATTGAGAGGTTTCTCATGTTGCTGAAATAACAAATAGGCTTTTTATTGCATCTCCCATCCTGGTTCTGCCTTTCGCATCTCTTGTTAATGAATCTTTCAGTATATGATAGGAACTGCAAATATAGATCACTAGCAGGCTGGGACTTGAAATCCGTATTCCTAAAAAGGCATCCTTTTGACTTGAACAGGTATCTCCTTCTTGTAGTGGACTGTTCTCCTATCAGGTAGACTTGCAAGAAGAAAGAGACAAATAGCATTGATGCAAACCATTAATTGCTTTCCTCTTCATGGAAGACAAATTTGGATGCACACTCTATATATGCATTTAATTACAAGCAGAAATTACTTTTCTCTACTGAACCTAGAAATGTTAAAGTACACTGGATGCCTTTCATGCAAATAAAGTAAATATTTTTGTAACCATGTCAAATTTTCATTAATTTTCTTTTTCCACTCACTTGCTCCTTTTCTGTATGTTAGCTCTTTGGCAGCGAGAAAAAATAATTAACCAGAACAATACAATGCAGAGAGGCATCACAAGCACTGAAGTCATTTAGCCTAGAGAGGAGAATGAGAAGTGATTTGATTGTGAGGGATATCGTGAGAAGTAATAAGAATATACTGTCATTTCCTATAAGCAATAGGGACACTCAGCTGGAGTACAGTCCTCTGTTAAAGCAAAGCAAAGATAATATTTTTAACTCATAGCTTGGTGCTGGCATGGCAAATGAAGAAGAAATCTAACTAAAATTCAGCACCTGCTAGGTGCAAGGTCTGCTAGTGTCCTTTCACACTTCAGAATTGAGTAATTTCTACTTGAGGTGCAAAGCTGTTACATTGAGGCCTGTCCTTCCACTTACTCTTCAGAAAAAAATGCTGATTTATTGCTGTGGACTTGCTTCTAAGTCGTTGTTTACTGTGATATCTGCTTTCCAGATAAATGGATAAATTGGATAAATGGGGGTTGCTCTTTACATGAAGAAAGCCTTGTCAGTAAACATGCATTATTGCTGTGATTAGCTTGAGGAATCATATACATTTTTCATGCTTTTCAACTCACACACTTCCTCTAATTCACTCCTAAAAGCCCATCTGTTTAAATGAGCTTGCAATGGCCTCTAGTCAATAGTTACCACTCAGGGGCTGCTGGTGGTAATGCTGGGGGGAGCGCTGCAGTGCACTGGGAGCTGTGGGGTCAGGAGCACAGAGGCGATCCTCCACCCTGGCTGGGAAAGCAGGAGAGAGTCTGAAACTGATCTCTTGACTAAATTGCTGCTTAGCTGGGGTTTGGCCCCAAAATCTAACAACAAATTATTGCCTGTCCACTCTGGACTTCTCAGAGTTGCCTGGCACGCTGTATTCCCAGAGGGCTGGAAAGCTTCCTTAGCCCAAAGTAATAGCCCATGGCTTTTAGAATATACTTGAGAGGATTCAAGACCCCAAAACCTCTGCAGCAAGGGGAAAGCCTGGCACGTGCCGGCCAAGGAGACACCCCTAAGTCCCCAGTGATGAGTATTGCCCCAAACCCCAAGGCAGCCACCAGCACCGTAGTGCTGCAAAGAGGCTCTTGGGGGCAGGAGCCCTGAAGTGAAGGTCTGGAGGCAGCACACTGGCCTGCCTGGGACCTGCAGAGCTCCTGGAACACAAGCTGCCTCATGCCTACTAGGCAGGAGACTGTGGGTTAGGGCAGCCGTACCAGGCTGTAGGTAAATGGTTTTGCAAATTGACAGAGGAACTGCTGTTTCTGTTTGAGCCTGTTCCCACCTGCGGTTCAGCGTGAGCCCATGTCCCAGCCTGGTGAAGGATCTTCTGAGATGCATGTTTCTTAATTGCCAGAGCATCTGCCTCACACCAGGAGCAGAAGGGAGTGTGATTTATTTTGCCAGCTTTTGGGCCACCGTCACAAACGCTCTGCTGCAGACGGGAAAGCTGAAGCAGCTCCGCATCCCACCGTAAGCAGCACAGATTGCTCTCTGTAGCCACAACAGCTTCAGCTGTGTTAGATGTGCTCGGCTCTTGCACCAGCAACCTTCGTTTTCTCCAGCTGAACCTGCAGAGACTATAAAAAGATCAATGTTGTGTTTACTTGAGGCTTTGTAAGGACTTTTAGTATTTCAACACTAGCTATTTGTCACAAAAGGCTGATTGGAGAGGTGGTTACTGTGTGCTGGAGGGCACAGGGCTGCTGCTGAAATGTGCAACTTCGGCAGCATGAGAAGGGGAAAGTTGGTCTCATCTTGCAAAGAGGCAAAAATTAATCTAATGTGACTGCAAATCTAATGAGAACCCTTTTTTTTCTCGATCCCAATTTAGGATTGCTAATATTGTGCGTGTTTGCACAGACTTAATTGAATGTCCTTGCCTCTGATGCTCTTTGACAAGGAAGGCAGTTTGCAGAAGTCTGTTGAAGGAACAGAGCAACTTTGGAGACACAGGACCAATATACAAACTTTACTTTGAATAAGAGCCTGTGCATAATGTTTGTCTCATTTGTTAAAAGCTGGTTTATTTGCCTACTTGAGCTCATTGGTGTAAATATTTGCCCTCTCTTGTCACACTCATTAATTCCTTTGCATTTGATCTGGAAATGAGAAGAGGCATTTTGCTATGGTGCACGTGCCATTGCCTGCGCAGGAGGAGCTGGCACAGCCTTCGGTTCATTCTGTATTTGCAGCCCTGAGAGCAGTACCACTTGGGAACCTGTTTCCTTGTTTATTCAATCGATTGGGTTTGTTTGGTGAGAAATCCACATTTCCTCATACCAAGGCTGGCGTGGGCTGAGAGTACACACGAGTTCCTTGATTTTCCAACCAAAATGCATTTCATGAGAGATTCAGGAGCCTCTTGAAGGCTCTCCAGAAGGGAATAGTGTGAAAACCTAATTTTAATGAAACGTAACTGAAGCCACTTCCATCCCAGTTTTTCTGTCCCTTATGCACAGAAATCTAGAAAGTAACCCAAAATACACACCCAAAGGCAGAGCACTGCAAATGACATTCAGGCCACTATAAAGCATTTGCCTTTCTCTGTCAGATGGGTGTCCTGTTATTCTTGGTGGAGACAATGAGAAGGCCATTGTTCTAAACACTTTATGCTTTTCCTCCTCCATGTCTCTTCACTGAGGAACACCAAAATCATTGCTGGGGGTAGCAGGAGTAAGTGCAACATTGCATCCCACTTCTCAGAAAGCTAATGAGGACTCAGCATCAGCAGGCCCAGTGCAAGGGACTGTTGCAATGCAATCACCAGAGCCTCACCATGAAGAAGAGAAAAGATCATATTGTCACTGGTGCAGCCAGGCCCCACGGGGAGATCTTTGCACAAGGCCATCAAAAGCCCAGATACCTTCTGTCCCAAGCAGCAGTGGGTTGATTCTTACACCCAAGTGTATTCAGAGCAAATGTTCTCTCCTGGGCCACTAACGTGCTGTCATAACTACAAGTGGTCCATAGGTGAGTGTTCCCAAAAGTATAATTTCTGAACCCAGGTCTTTTAAAAACCAGTCAGACTTTGAAGAGTGAGTCCATTTTCCTCAGCAAGGATCTGAGGGAATACAGGATATAAGGCACTTTCTTATACCTCTGAGCTGCTGTTTGAACACTAAGTCCAGACAAGTTTGAGGAAGGCAAGATTGTGGAGCTTGCCAGAAAATGTTAATTCTTTCTCTAGTTCTGCAACTTAGCTGAAAAATATTTTAAGGGCATTTTTTCCTCTCACATCCAAGCTGCAAGCATGGATCCCTTTTTCTGATGTAAGAATCTTTCATTAAGAATAATTTGTGATGCAAGAAGTTCTACTCAAAAGACACTTTGAAACTGAATAGCTTTTTTAACTTCAGCAGAACCAAAGCACAATAAATAAGAAGCTGTAACATTTGTATATCCCATATAGTTTCCAGTGTATGTTAATTTAGTCCCTTTATGGCTTTCTTCTCATGCCTGTCTGCAAAACCATTTTCTGACAGAAGCTGTTGCACAGCAGCTCCCCAGCCCTCCCATTCCTTGGCTGTTGATGGGTGCCTCTGCCCAAATCAGTGGGACAAATCTGTGTTTCCCACAGAAGAAATACAGCTAATAACACGATGATGCACTTGGTGATAACAGCACCATTAAAAAAGCGGGGAAGGTGTAGAAGTGCTTGAGGAAGACAGAAAAGCTTTTTAGGAGTGTTTGCTAGTACCATGCAGGCTCTTTATGGCTGGAAGATAAACTTGTGCCTCCTGTCCTCCTCCCCACTACATGTCTGCTGGCGCATGGGCACATGGTGCTGGGGGGATGCCTTCCCTCTCCCCAGCAGCATTAGGAGCCACCACCTGACTTTGTCAGCACACTACTCACATAGCACAGTCATCATTTGTCTTTCTTCAGAGTTTCTTCCAAGCCTCCCTCCCAGCTCCACATCATTGGTGTCTGTATCCACATCCCCACCAATGCCAACACCCACTTTTCTTCTCTGGAAAGGAGCAAAAGAACCCATCTCCCACTCAATCAGACCAGTGCAGTGAGACTGGCAGTGACCTGCCGTCCCTCTTCCCCTTATTTTCTCTCTTTTCAAAAGATTTTAGAACCTCTGCTCCCTCTTATTTATCATCAGTGCTAACTCTCCCGGGGAAGCTTTGCCCTTGGTGGTTGTATAGAAGCGATTGATTTCTCCTGATGGAGCCGTCTCTCTACTCACTACTTGCACTGCAGCACAGGGAGGTGAGCCTCCTGCTTTGAGAGATGCTTCCCCTCCAAAAGAGGGGGAGACCCCCTCAGATTAAAGGAAGGTTTTTCCCATAAACTGAAATCACTCTCAGAGCCCTCTGCCCCTTTCCCAGCACTGCTCATAAATTCCAGAGCTGTCCCTCTCTGCACCAGACATTTTTGTTGCAGCTCTTCCCTGTTAGCTGCTCAGGCACACCTCGGCTGCTAACGAGTCCCATCATTAACTCCCTCAGGACTGCTGGTGCCTGAAAACCATGTCCTTCATTACAAGCCCCTGCAGGACCTTTTTTACCACTCTCTTTGTTCAAAGGTGCTATTTGCCTTCACCGCAAACAGAAGCATTTTCAGGAGTACAGACATTCAATAAAATTAATTTTGCATAGATTGCCAAGGTGAGGTAACGCAGAGCATCTTCCCTTTGTGAGCATCAGCTGTGGCCCTTTGGATGGAACCCCTGCAGATGTTTGCTGACCATGCATTCCCCTAGCAGCTGATGGCCAGTTGTGCACAGGTCTCACCTTGGCTTTTGTTCTTACTGTAATTGATCCTGGAGAAAAAACAGTTTTCTTTTGTTAGATGTGTTTTCAAAACATCTTTGCAGAGAGACTTTGGAAACAGCATCTTCTGTGAAGTCTGCACTCAACCTGATACAATATCCACCTTTCTCCAGAGAAGTTATTTCACAGAGATGTTTCAAAGCTGGCCAGAACTGTGAGTATACAATTACCCTTCCATACAGTTGATAATTGTTTGATTGTCCTCTATGTCCTGAGATTTAAGGTTTGCTATGGACTCCAGACAGGTTTTTCTGCTGGCTTCATGCCAGCTCTAAAATGAAAGGTTAAAGTTGGGTGCTTCCAAGGTTCTGCTTGTCTACTGCAGGGAGGACTCATGCTGTGCTATGTAAGGATAATCTTAGTCTGTAAAATATCACTGTGTAACAACTGACAGCCTTAAGTGGGCTTCACCCGTTGATTATGCTCCAAATTAGTGGAAACTCTTCAAGATAATCTCTCTGTATGAGTCCCACTCTCCTGCACCCTGGGGATAGGCAGAAATGGGAGAAGGAATCAGCAAAGAGATTCTCCAAACATGCAAGAGAAGTTTCTGAGGCCAGTCTATGGAGTCTGGTTTCAGACATGAAGTCCTGGAATTGTTTTGACCAAAGAGACAACCAGACATTTGCCTGTCAATCCTGCTTCTGGTGGTGGTGGTTGTGGGAGCCCTGGAGGAGTAATAACCCTTATGCACTGCAGCTGTGTTCACATTGCTCTGACAAGTCATTGCCTGGACTTTTTTTTCCTTTTTGGTAGCTTTCCGTCACTTTTCACAGGTTCAACTCATATCACCTCTTCTAGAGATGTTCTGCAAAGCACATTTCCCATGCTTGCTGCTGCCCCTACAGCTACTGTGTGATGGTGCCAATCCCACCTGCATTCAGACATCTCATTCTTACCTGAGCCTTTCCCACCCACCTTAGGGGATAATCTTTAAGTGACCATTTGGGGATTGCATCCAAAAAAAACCCCTCGTTGTTATGCAGGAGCACCAGAAGTGCTTCTAGAATTAGCAGCTACTCCAGGTTGCCCTGTTCATTTTGAAATGTGCCACTTCAAAGCCTTTCAAGGGCTTGATTTGGGAAGTAAATGGGATTCAGAGCAGGTGAAACATTAAGTAATTACAAATTATTGGAACACTTCATGTTATGAAAGCCCTTCAAATAATTTTAAATTACTTTGTACTAATTGTGATCAGTGCTCCATTCATTTCCAAAGCCCTCTTCAAATGACAAGCCGTGGTATATTTTGGGAGCTGGAACCCAGTGCTTGGTTAAAAAAAAAAAAAAAACAAAAAACACATCAAACCACAAAAAACCTCTTTTTGGAATAATGCACTTCTGAAAAAGGTCTGAAAAAATGCACTTACCAATTGCATTTCACGGGTTCTTCCATGTTTCCTGGAGCACCATACCAAAAAACAAGTCAGGGCCAATGTGTACAGCTGATAGCCCTTGAGCAGAGGATATTCCCAATTACACCACTTGTGAATAATTAAAAAAATAAAAGGATGGATTAGAGTAGAGAAGAATACCAGACAACCGTGCTTCTGGCAACAAGCACAGGCATTACTGGAGTGTGAGAGAGCACAACAGGCACCCTTCCCGGGCATCCTTCAGCCAGGAGTATATATTTCATCATCCGAGCCACCACCAGACTGCAGGCACTGATTTATTTTCCATTCTGCCTTGTCAAAAATCTACCTCGGGGAAGTGGTCTGGGCTTCCCCACAGGCCTCTGAAAATGGGGCTTTTGGTGAGACATGCTCATAAACCCTTGATGCTTCTAGGAATACTTTGGTTTGATTAGAGATCTAGGCACCTTGGAAGTGTTGTAATGAGTGATTTCTCACCTGTCTGAGGTCTCCTTGTTTTACAATGGGATTAATCATCCTAAAGGATGATTAATCATAAACATCAAAATTGTCCCCAATGATACATCAAGCCAGCTGGGAGCAGAGTGCTTGAGCTACATAAATGCATAGGACTCGCAGTCTATGTGAAGCTGGTGTAGATGTTGTCCAGAAAAGTTGTTTATTGTCCCCTTAAGCTAATAACACACATTATTTGCACTATCTTAACTGTACAAAAGTATGTTATGATTCACTAATAATAAGGTAAAGTCATTGTATCTGATGAATGTTTGAGAAAATTTGTCTTAGGTAAGTAAGCACGTAGAGAGCTTATGCAAATTCATACCCAAAGCTGTTAAAATATGGTCCTGCACAGTAATTACTGTTTTCTTCATTGCAGAATAAATCATATTACTTTGAACTTCTTACCAAATCCGTAATGAATATAGGGTGTTTTTGTCTCATTACTGAGCTTCAGATGGTCCCTGCCAGACCCTTTATGGCATGTTGTCCCAAAGGGACAAGCCAGGAGGTCAGCAACAGTGTGGCTTGTGCATTGTAGGTTGGATGGTCAGAAAGCAGAATGTTCATGACATTAAGGTGAGCACAGTCTTATCCACCTAAAAAGAATTAAAGCCATGCAGCTTTTTTTTTTTATTTTTAGGGGCTTGTTATATTTTTAGAACAGCCACAGAAAAAGAGGCTGCAAAATCCCAGTGCTTTTGGCTCCTCATCCTGCTTCTCCCACCCCAGCTTCTTCTTGATGATTTTTTTCAGTTCCTACTTCTCCAGGTCTGACTGTCCACCTGCATTTAGCCCCAGAGTGTTACAGGGATGCTGTTCTTCACTGCAGGGCAACAGGGGTATTTATTCACTTCTTCATGTGTTTTTTGTGGCACTGCATCAAATGGGCTACTCATGTCCTGACTCGCTTGGACGGCCTTTGCTTGAGTGAGAAAGCATCTCTCTGTGTCCACTGAAAACACAGTGTTATGGGTCTTCCCATCTCCTCGCACCTGCAGAAGCTTCCTCTCCCTCCTGCTGCTGCTCCTCTTTTAATGCTCCTCATTATCCTCTCCTTTCCTCGGAAAATGCTGAGAGCTTATGAAGTTGGTGGTTTGAAGTACCAGACCATGTCAATAGGCTCCTTAATGTCTCCTTAGGGGGGCTCAGCTCCCGGTCTTGTGCCCGTGTGTCTGTCTGTGACCTGACTCAAAGTGTGGAAGGGAAACCAGCCCTTTTTTGAGTGAGTTCCTTTTTTGAGTGAGGTCTTCAAAGCTGGAAGAGGTTCACATTTCTAAGCCTGTCCCTGTTGGGCTCATAATGCAATGATCCCATCAGCTACTTTAAAATAAATTAAAAAACCCCAAAATATTTAGCTGGATATTTATCCCATCATCTGTTCCCGTGGTATATTTTGGGAGCTGGAACACAGTGCTTGGTTAAAAAAAAAAAAAAAAAAAAAGTCATAAAGTGATGGCATAGGCAATCTCTGCAGGCTGCAAGCTTTCATTTGGCTTCTCCACCCATAGTCCATGGGTCCACACCAGCTGTAGGTAGCAGTTATTTGTGACATGGTAACATCTCTGAGTTTGCAGAGAGCCTGAAACGATGATGTTGGGATGTGAACCACCTTCATCAAACACCTGGAAATATTGACTCTAAAGCAGGATGATTACATGCCCCTGTAAACACTCTCGGTAAACTAAAAGAAGTGATGCAGAGAAAGATAGAGAAGTCGAGTGGGAGGGAGGACTGTGTGTTGCTGAGCTGAACAAAGTGGAGAGAAAAAGAAGAAAGCAAAGAAACAAGGAAGAAACAGAGAAATAGAGGAGAGAATCAAAAAAGCAAAACTAAAGTTTCAGAGGTGAGCAGATGGGTGGGCATAGAATGACTGCACTTAAAACATCTGATCGCCTCCAGCATCTACCTTCCCATATAACTTAACACACCTCTCCCAGTTAACATTATTTTGAATTCTGCTATGATATGAAAGGAGAAGACTTCATATTTATTATCCCATTCAATAGAAATACAGCTGCAAGGATGAGTTTGGCTGGCCGGTTCCTCCATGCTGGTGTGGGCGGCCAGCTGCTGCCAAACCCAGTCGTAAAATCCTGCAGCTCCTTCCCCTTACTGACAGTAGTGGTTGGAGTCTCTTCCCACCTCTACTCAGTTAAAAATTTTCACAAGGCTTGCAGGAACTTAACTATCTTGGAGAAATCATCTGCACGCCCAAATGTTGGTTGAAATGAGCCACAGTTTAGAAAGGGTTACAGGAGAGCTTGCCAGCCAGCCTGCCAACGTCACTGCCTCAAGAAACCAGGCTGAAAATGTGGAGGAAAAACAGCACA
This sequence comes from Megaceryle torquata, assembly GCA_024611175.1. NCBI lineage: Eukaryota > Metazoa > Chordata > Aves > Coraciiformes > Cerylidae > Megaceryle > Megaceryle torquata. The sequence continues at coordinate 45,239 of JANIJG010024912.1, read as the reverse complement.
AAAGCAAAAAACGGCTAATTTACTAATTGCAATAACAATAAAAGTTGGTCATTAAAAAAGCAGTTAAAGCTGCAAATGAACAGTTGCTTCAACAGTTATCCATAACAGCATTTACAAGGCCCAAGTTCTCAAAACCTATGAAAATGAATAGCTCAGGATACCATAAATTTTATATTGCTCCCATAGCAAACCTGCACACACTATACCAGAAAATGCATATTTCATTACCCCCCAACAGCCTTAGCTCCCATGCAGACTGCAGGCATTCTTTTCAGTGTAATTGTATAACATGCACACAACTCAAAGCCTCTTTGTGAAAGAAACATAAAAATGATGCATGCTTATATTAAAGGCTCATATTTATCAGTCTCAAATGTAAGTTCATGTACATGCTTAATGTTACCATAAATCAACAGCTCTCTCCCTTAAACCATATATACAACCTTATTATTGAGTAAAGCTATTTATGAACACTAGAGCAAGTAATCCAACCATCATTTGAAATAAATATTTGTTAAAAATATTTCCTATCTATCTGAACGAATTACTCAAAGGATACACAATGAAACCAAAATAAAAACAAAACCCACCGATTAAAAATATGCAAGTATTTCCAGCTCAAGCAGACAATATTAGGAGGAGAAAGTGGTTATCTCATATTTAATAAAAGCAGTGGCCTTTATGAATCTCACTCCTCCAGTGGGTGTTTGGGTTTTTGAGGATCCTCCACAAAGTCTGGACAAAAGAAAAAAACTTAGCCAAAAGTAGTTCTGATGACATTTCAACTAGAAAAGTAACTTCCTTTGCTTCTGTTGAAAATTAGTATTTCTTACTAAAAACCCCACCAATAACCACATAAAAACATGATCTGTTTCTTCTTTCATGGGGTGAAGAAGAGGCAGAAGCAGCAGCCTACCTTGGGCTACCCTTTGTAACGAGGAACCCACCTCTTGCTTCTCACACTGTCTAAGAAGGGCTCCAGCCATGGTGAGAAGAGCCATATCTCCCTTCATCCCTGTCCTGGCTCCAGGCAAAGGCTGATGCGATTTTGGCACTCGCATGGAGAGAAGAATAGCTCCCCACAATCTCAGCCACAGCCTCTTGCTAATATTCCGTGATTCTGTGGCTAGCAGCTCATTAGTATTGAAATTGGTTCATACATAGTTCACTTGCAATTTAGTCTTCAATAAGCTTCCTATTTAGACCCTGCAATGCTATGAATTTATGCCCAGCTGAAATCTGTTACAATGCTAACGCATAGACATGCAATTTCATAGAGAGATAAGATATAGATCGTCTGTACTCTTGTGATTCTCTTTCAGAAGTGTACCTTGTCGGGCCATAATTTGATATTCTTTTACTATTTCTATAGGGGAGAAAAAGCCCTTTAATTTAAAAAAAAAATCACATTTTCACCCTTTTGTTCAGTAATGACACAAATAGTAAAATGTTCAGATTACATCAGGGAATGGAAAAGCCCCATGGAGAAAAGACACTGACAAAAGCTTCATTTTCAGGTAAAATTGCATGAGGCTTGGGGCACTGCATACTCTTAGCAATGTTGTGGGGGTTTTTTTCCCCTGCCTTTCATCCCCATGCATCCCTCTGAATGTTAATAGATTTTACAATGGGACATTTAAAAGGACTGCAGAGAAATAGGGTTTTATCCTCTCTAATGTCTTCCAGAAATCTCAAAGCAATTTACAACTGTGAATAATACACAAGTAGTTTGGTGAGAGCAGGGTCCAGCAAATTGAATGCTGACTCCAGCTGCAGCTCACATCCTGCTATAAAATCAGTTTTAATCAGGCTGCTTTTGGTTATATATATATGTATGTGTTTTATTTTTCCTAAAGCTGCTTGATATTTTTCGCTCCTGCCTTGATAATCATCAATGAAAAAGGAAAGGGGGTAGTCCAAAGGCTGATGTCCTTACCACAACTATGCTGGAGGACAGCACTGGCTAGGATTTAAGAAGCACCAGGTCAGTTGTTGTGTATGGGTATGCCAGGCTTTGAGGACAGGCTCTGCACATCTGCAGTGCCTTCAGAGGCAGAAAGGGTATGTGGCAGAAGGGGTATGTGACTCTTAGCTGGAGTCAAGAAACACCTGTTTATAAAGAGGGAGTGGTTTTTTGAAACATCAGTTACAGTAAATAGCCTTCATGGCCATTGGGATTTGCAGGGCACCTACTAAAGCAGAGCATTCCCGGCTTTGTTTACATTGTAGATGAGTATTTAGCAGTGGCCCTGTACCCCACACTACCGTGTCCAGCCTTCAGCACTGAAATTCCCATGCTCAGACAAGGGGACATTACAAACAAACAGTGGGCAGATATGCAACCAGAGCCATTCAGAGCTTGGGAAAAAAAAGAAGAGGAACTGAGTTTGAAATCCTGAGAATGAAACACTTCACTAGGTGTGCAGAGGAGATGGTGAGAAAATTCACCATGTACAACCCAAACACCACTTTTGTTTCATCTCCATGAGTAGGGCATAGGGACTTCTTGTCTTGCAACACTGAAATTCATTTTTCCATGTGCATCTGGCCATAAGGCAAACCGCTGGATATCACTTCAGACCTGCATATTTTCCAAGAGTTTTCTTCTTCCCCTGGCCATCCAGAGGAACATCAGGCAGAGGACCATGGTCCTGTTCATCCTGGAAGTGATGTAGCTAGGAACTCCTTGGCCTCTTTCCAAGGCCACTGCAGAGGTTCGTGTTTGGACTGCTGAGAATTTTAGTCCTGGTTTGTCAAGAGATTTCTTATTCCTCATGTCAGACTGCCTTGGCAGGATCACCCTGAGATGAGGATGCATGCTTAGGACTCAAATAGAAGAACTATGCCAGGATGTCATGGAATGAGTCTGGACTGACTGACAGTTCTTCAAGGGGCTCCACCAACACCCTCCCAACACAATGGGATCTCTGGTAGCCCAAGCTCAGCTGCTCTTAGGAGAATGATGCCCATTACCACCACCCTACAAGCAGCCAAGAAGAGTCCACAAGGGATATGGTCAGGGAGCAACAGCCTCTTTATTGCTGTTGGCCCCAGCAATTTTGCATGCACAAACCCACTTGAACCTGTTCACCTTATTCCAGTGCAGGGTCTAGCTCTAATTAGGCTTTATGTGACCATGGTCATCAGCCTGACCAGCCTGGAGATGAAAGCACCCCAAGTTATCCAAGCAGTATCCACCCACAAGGTCTCACAGCACCTGCGATATTGCAGTGCCGGGAGCTCTGTGTTATAAAAGGCTTCTTTTTCTCCTCCATCTAGAGCTTGTGATTTAAACCTTATCAATGCTGCTAAACTTTTTAATGTATATCAATTGGGTAAAGTTCACAAACAAAGGAGGAATCGATTGGTAGAATAATAAAGTATTGATCATGTTGACGCTAACCGATGAACCTTCAGATCAATAATGAACACAGATCACATTCCCGTAGCACATTCAGTTACTGTTCACTCAGTGGCATGCTCTGTGGGATGGCAGGTGGGAAGAGAAAACCATTTCATAGCTCCATGTGCTTTGCAAAGCACTGCAGCAGGCACCACTTAATGAATATGTTTCTCTAGGCACCAAGCACTTCTCAGATGGACTCTCCATTTCTGTCATTACCCTTTGAGCCTTTTCTAAGCCAGTTTTTGGCTGGAGTTTCTCTCTGAAATGTTGACAGGGAGAAATACTCTGTTGCAGTTGCCTGTGCAATGTATAAGTATTTGCCCACCTGTACCAGGAATCCCTCAGCTGACAAATTTGAGGGCTGCATGTCTGGTTTCATGGCAGAATCACCCAAAGGATTTGCCATCCTAAATTGGAAACCTGTTCTTTTGCTGTCAGGTTCACTGCTTAAAGCAGAAAGTTTGTTCCTAGGAGAAGAGAAGATTTGATATCAGTACTACTTTTGATTGCAATATTGATTGTATCTGTGTTAATAGGCATAAGGGCAACTGTGTATAAGCTGGACTTCGACACATTTGAAATAGGAATGAGAAGAAAGTTTCTAAGCATGAGGCTCCTGAGGCTTTAGCCCTCCTCTCCCTTATGGAGAGAGAAACCTCTTACTTTTGGTGTGGGTACAATGCAGTAGGATTCTGCCTGTGCTGAGGTGCACTATAATAGCCTGAAGTCAGCTGCTCTCGGGAGGTCCAGGGGGTCCATTTTCCCTGTAATCCTCTGCTGTGTTGCAGTTCACACCCCCTAGCCAGCACAGCAAGGCCAAACTCAGCTCACAGCTGTTCCCTGAAGTACATGAAACTGCACAATTTCCACCACCGATGGCTTGATGCTGGAGTTTTTACACCTTATGTCACCTGCAAACTCTGACACACCAGTGCACAAGTGCTGGGGAGGGAAGGTCTACTCCAGATGATGTCTTGCCCACCACTGAGGCTCTCCACAGAAGCAGGGGCATATTTCTCTCTGCTCTCCATTGCTGCCTCTGAAAATCATGAGCAACTTTGTTTTCATATATCAGAGAGGAAAGCTGCTGCCTCCCCACACCTGGTCCAGACAGGGCTGTGATATCAAATTCTTTTAGAAGAGCATTTACTATTTCCAAAGATTTAAGAGACCAGGAGGTAGCTCATTCAGTTATTCACTTGGACTCAGAGCTGTTAGACACAGATCTTAATGGATAGTATTGATTGAAAGAAACAAAGCAGTGGTTTTCTTTCATTCTATCAAGGGATTTCTAGGTTCAAATGGGAAGTTTGCTGGCTTATACTCTTAACAACAAAATACTATATTACAAGGTCCCCAGAAGTCTCTCAGGATAGCACAGCAGTGAGCGAAAGAAATGTGCAAGGTGTTAATGGGATAACAAATTAATAGAGAATGGGATTAGCAAGGGACACAGGCTTGTAACAGGGCTCCTGAGGTCTCTGGTGTCGAGGTTTAATCCATTCTTGGCATGTTGTCCTTGCTGACAGATGAACACAATGGGAATCTACCTACTTCCTGGTGCCAAAGGGATCCCCAATGGCAGCTGGGATAGCAACAGCATTGTGAGTGGCCAAAATACAATTTTAGGGGAAACCAGCTCCTGCATTACCTGGAAAGCCAGTGTAATTCTGTCCTGTAGTGTCTGAGAACTGTGATGAAACAGCAGGCTTGGCAGCAGTTTTAAAACCATTACATGACTCTCTGTAATCCAATGCAATTTTTTCATCCATCTGCCAGTCATTTTAGAAGGTCAAGAGCAAGGACATGAAAGTTTGAGGACCTGACACTGACTACTTCATCTAATTCTGGTTTGCTGTAATCCACAGGCAGATGGCCCTGGCTGCCAAGGCTTCCTGAGCAGACCATACCCTCCTGGACAATTGTCTGGGCCCACCAGGCTTGGCTACTTTATCAGCTATTGCAGAGGTGACCATGGAAATGAAAAATATTGTCATTATCACCTTCCTCACCAAAAGACTTCAAATCCCGTCTCCAACCTCAGGATCCTCGTGGACTTGGCAGAGGTTAATTTTACCATCAGAACAACCCATGGCCTTTCTCGTTGTCCCTGAGTGTTCCAGCTCCTGAGTATTTGGGAAGGCTGCACAAGCTGTGATATCTATCTTGCATTCTATTCAATGCCAGTTTCACAAGCATTTCAACCAGCACTGGGTATATGAATCCTCTAGGCAACCCTCTGCTTCTGTTTACCTTGGGTGCCTTTGAATGTCCTCCTGCCTCCCATCAAATATTGTTCTTAGGCCTTTTAAATGAGTAAGAAACCCCAATATCACACTGTTCACAAGCTGTTCAGTCCCTACTGGCATGAAGACAAAAGCAAAAGGGCTTTCATGACTACTCTTCTTTTGTCAGTGAGAAGAGAGATTGGTCACAGGATGGAACCTCGCACTGCCTTTAATGATGGTGCTGATTTTTGATGGGCCATGAAGGTCACTGAAATTTTGGAGGGATAACTGCCCATGCCAGTCCCCTCATCAGTGGTGCTTGGTTGAGAGTTCAATGCTCTGCAGTCCAACACTGTAACACCTCCTTGACAATATTCTGTCTCTCTCTGACTTTGATGATTCATTTATTAACTCTGCTTTTTATTAAGGGCCCCCTGTCTTTCCTAGATCATCTTAACAAGACAGTTACGGAGAATGGCGGCCCTAGGGGTCTTCATTAGTTCCTTCCAGATTTATGTTCCCTGCCAGTTTAATACAGTGTTTTGGGCATGGATGCACAATGATGGGGTCACAGTGAATTTCCAGAGGTCAAGACCTTGATCTTTTTATTTATAGCTAAATGGGAGGGGAGCTCTACAACTGTGCAGTTGTTGCAGGGCTTCAGTAAGGAAAATGCTGACAAGAGGGATATCTGCACTACCATGTTTGGGATCTACAAAACACACTGGGTGTAAGGAGGTGCCGTAGAATGAAGCTCCCAAGGATCTATAGAACTAGTGTTTGATCCTACAGGAGAATGTGTAGAAGGTGAAGACCAAATATTTCGACTCCCATTGCTCAAGGGTGTTAGATTGGTGTAGCCTCCAGGTGGATCCCAGGAGGGAAGCACCATTTCCATGTATGCCTAGAAATTGGGAGCTTGAAAAAGTTTTATGTCCACCCTGCTTTGGAGGTAAACACATGGGGTTACATGCAGTCCCTATCGGTTATATTCAGTCTTCCCAGAAAGAGAGCTGAACAGGAGACTCAAGCATGATGTCTCACTGAGCTGCAAAACAGGCTGCAATGATAAGTTTTATTCTTTTCTCACTGCTTTATTTCCCTGTATAGGCAGTTTAGGACTGATCATTTCATCCCCATCCTTACACCCACTTGCAACTGGACACTTGGTTCTGGCCATCACCTTCTGTGCTACAGCTGACCCCACCTCCACAAGGACACCTCCAGCACCATGCTTTTTTTCAGATGGTCTCACTGCTGCTGACAGTAAATTTGCTCTTGGTTAGCAATGGAAATGCTACCACCCTCAGGATTCCCCCACACCTTTCCACTCCCACACCACAAGCACTCTCACCACTAGCTCTACTGATAAACCCAAAGGGTGATGAGTAGGTTAGCAGAAAAAGCCCTCTCATCAAACACTCAGCTGAGAGGAATAATCACGGCTGCATTCAAATGAATACATCTTGGTGTGCACTACTGGGTCCACACTAATTTGGAGCAGCTGGGGCCAGGCTTGTGCAAGACTACTATAAAAAAGAGATTCAGGCTGCCACCCCTTTCTCTCTTCTAACTCTAACCTATCATTTAGTAAGTGATAGATAACCCAAAGAAATTCCTGGGTAGCTGTAAAATGAGAGGGAGAAAGAAACAATTTTATTGTGGAGGCTACCACTGGCAAAGAAGTGATTAGAACAGTACTAAGAAAAGGTAAGAAATGTAGAAAGTAGCAATAATAATGCATGAATTTCAACATTCAGGAGGCACCATAATGGCTAATGATTGAATGAAGGGTTACAGTGGACTGCTAACGCCCACGTTTCTCTGAAACAGCATTCTTTGGCAAATTCAATATTTAAAAATCCTCCTGCAGGCTTATTAAAACTGACAAAATTGCTCTAGGTTTGAGGAATAATGAGCTCCAAGGTTTTTTCAAAGAAGTAAAGAAAACCCGGAGTCCTATCCTTGGCTAAATCTGTAGCAGCACAAGTGAAAATCAGCATCAGCTATTTTCCTATTAGGTATCCTCAAAAGTGTCTTGTTTGCTTGATCTTCTCTGCTTTACTTTGGACCAAAACTTCTCTAGTACATAGAAAGGGCCCAAATGGGGGTGTGTTTATCTCAGCCCAAGCAAAGCAGTCCACTGCTGCCTTAATTGGTAAATTCATAAAGATTTAATGTACCCTCTATCCTTTCCCAACTGAGGAAGGAGATAGAGTGATCAGACATAATATGCAGGGAGAAAAAGCAGCCCAAAGCATTTCTTTGGCCCTCTCCAATTTCTTGTCTAATATTAACAGGAGCATTTTATGCTTATGTAAGTTAGATACATGCCAAAGAAATTTGAATCAAGGTGTTAATACTTGATGCAAACATTCCCTGCTGTTTTGCAAGGTTTAAAAAGGTGATCAAGACTTATTAGGATTAAGGGCTCATTTCAGCTGAATTGATCAGATGGCATTTGGGTGTAATTTAAGCTAAAAATACAGAAAGGGATAAGCAGATTTTATTTCTATATAAAATTATCTCCTCCTCTCCCTCTTTCCCTGCCATGCACACATGCGTACGCGTTCGCACTTACCCTGAGAAACATTGCCTGGTTTGGGGTTTTCTTTTGTACACTGGGAAAGGTTATTTGCACAGGATCTGCAGTGAAGATAGCAATGCCTCGTTTCTCATCTGACATATTTAAACATATTCACTTCCCATGTCACCTGCACCTTTTCAGTCTTGAAACATGAAGGCTGGTTGTCCAGAGCCACATTGCTTGTGCCATGCAGGGACTGATTTAGCTTCCACCATCATTGTTTCACAGTGGCAATCGCTGATATTTCTTAGAGTATGTGCTGAAATGTGTCCAGACAATGAAAACTAGAGCTGGAAGATGAGGAGAGGGATGCTCTTTGGTGGAACAATATTGCCATCTCATGGTGCAGGTGCATCCCTACAAAGTCTGCAGCGATGCTCCCATCCACACTATTCAAGGTTGGGATCTCTGAGCACACGAGTCCTGCTGCAGAAAATCCAGGTTAAGTAAGCAAACTCCACCAGTCTGCTCACAACTTTAGAGATGGAGGGCCTTTACCAGGATTACTCTCAAGACAGGGTTTTCGGACACCCACCAGCAACCTCTTGATGGTCCAGTTTCCCCCATGACAATCCTGCTGCTGTCTCAGCAACAGTCTCCACTTCAGAGTTCTTCTGTTAATTCTTATTTTCTCAAGCTTCACTAAAATTTCCCATGTGGCACCATATCAAATGCTGTATTGAACTCTAGATAGATTAGATCTACCAAATTTCCCTTGTCTGGAAAACCAATTATCTTATCAAAGGAAGATGTCAGCACAGTCTGGCACAAACTGCCTTTGGTAAACCTGTGTTTCACTTTATCTCATTTTTCTCAGTGCCTTTAATTAATGTTTCCTTCAGAATTTGTCCTACAATCTAATGTATAACTAAAACTGGGTTAACACATCCATAGCTGGCTAGCTCATGCTTTTCATTTTCCTTATCTTCCCTTACTTTCCTTATAATCCATTTGCTTGTGGGGGTTCAATCAGTGCCATTTGACCCACAAAACTCATTAGAAATCTCTGCTCTCCCCTCGGCACAGCACGTGCCACTTCTCCCCACATGAAATGGAGATTTCCTCAACTCCTCAGGCTTTATCTGGGTCCCCTCCATGGTCCTGCTTTCACTGCAGATGTAGCTGCTTTCATTCACCACCAAGATAACTGTCTGCCTTCACTCCCCAATCCTCACCACCTTTACCATCAAAACCTAATTATCTGTTTATCTGGGAGGGAATGCTTTCATTACTTTTTGGCCTGGTCCTGCTTTTTCTGGCTGGCTGTTCCCCTTTCTGCCTGCATTTATGTATTTCACTAAGGAAGCTTCCAACTGTATTCTTTTTCCCTTACCTGTGCATGGCCATGGTCAGTGTGGCTCTAACCTTCCCCTCACTTTGAAGACTCACTTGTATGCTGTCCTGATGTATTTGTCCATTCCTGTCATCTCTCCACCCATTCTCCCTACCCTGGACATCATAGAATTATAGAATAGTTTGGATTGGAAGGGACCTTTCAAGGTCATGCAGGCCAACCCCACTGCAGGGACATCTTCAACTAGATCAGGTTGCTCAGAGCCCTGTCTAACCTGACTTTGAATGTTTCTAGGGATGGGGTATCTACAAACTCCCTAGGCAACCTGTTCCATTGTTTCACTGCCATTATAAAAAACATTTCTTCCTTATATTCCTGAATCCACCCTCTCTTACTTTAAAACTATTATCTCTTATCCTAGCACTACAGGCCCTATTAAAAAGTCTGTCCCCGTCTTTCTTATAAGCTCCCTTTAGGATATGGAGCCTTTCTCAGTATCTCATATGTGCACAGATTTCTGAAGAATGAGGGCAGAAGGCAAGAAGGGATGTCTGCAAGTTGTTCGTGCAGAATAGATCTTTGTGGCTCAGAGACACCTCTGCAGCTCCCAAGTAATTGCAAAAATTATTCTTACCCTTGGGAGAGAAGAGGTTCCCCACTAAACATGCCACTGCAGAGTGTTGCTCATGAGAAGGTGTCACATCATCTCTGATATCATGGATGCAAAAGTGGTCAGCAGAGTTAATAAAGATAAGTTCCGTATGAATTTTAGCCACCAAAATGTAAGTCTAATTTTTTTCATCAGATAACAACATGGCATGACTGAAATGAAGGTAACATAGAAGAGACTTGTTCTTCCACACTGTTGCAATGGACCAAGGACCCATACAGTTGCAGAATTATTCCACATTATTGCAGGGAAAAAAATCCTGAATTCTGGGAATTTGTGTGCTGAGATTATTGTAGTGTGGCTGCAGAGTAACTTTCCATCACATTGGGGCTGTAAGTTTAAATTCTGCCTAGCATTTGTAATAGATGTCCCCTTCGGATGACCCAGCTATCAGTGGGTACTTGCTCACATAGGCTGCGGAGCTGAAGATGCTCACGGTGATACCCTTTTCCATTGTGCATGCCTAAAAAAAACTCTGGAAAATGTGGTCTTCCCATCAGTCTGCTAGTTTTGTTCTGGCAGATGCTCAACCAAATGTTGTGTTCTGGCATGGTGGAATCCCATCTCTTTTGAATCCATGCTGTTGGACTCATGACAAAATACAATGACAGCTAGATTGGACCTCTTTAATAGTCTTGTGTTTTGCTAATTTTCTATATTACAATGTCACGGCAGCTCTTTGGATGAAGGCACCATGTTGATCACATGAAAAGGGAGGTCAGGATGGAGCCGGACAGAGGCAGTGAGGGGACATGCTGATAACAATGGAGAAGAAATAACTAAGGTGAAGAGGGACTCATTGCTTCTACCATAAACCTTTCTGCGATGGGAGGGGAGACCAGGCCACACTAGCACAGTTGCTGGAGTGCCTCCCAAGCAACTCTGCAGCCTCTTCTGCCTTTTTTCCACTTGTCAGGCTGTCAGCAAGCCGGAGGAAAGGCATCTATCGCAGCCCATCTACCCTATCCATTAGTTACCTAGATTTAGCTTGCAGGTGCATAATTTCTGGTCAGTTGGTTCATCTCCTCCACAATTTGCCAATGCACAGCATTTTATGGATGAGCTTGCAAGAATAAAAGCTAAAGTGCTGAAGGTACCCATGAGCAGGGAAAACCCCACCTCCAAAGCACGGAAAGCCAAGGAGGCGCATATGGGCCATGGGAACAAGCAGGCTCTTAAGTGTTGATAAGGGGTTTGAAGCAAACAGCCTTATTGTCCTCCCATGCAAGCTTTGGATAAGGAAGTCATTCTGCTGAGGCATGTTTTGCTTTCTTTCCTCTGTACATAGGATAAAGCAGGAAGAATGTGTGAAGCTGTTATTAGAGGCAGAGCTCCAAGAAATCAAGAAAAATCTCACTGAAGTGTGAATCATGTGCCCCAAACTAAATTTACCTGAAAAAAAAAAAAAAAGGTAGTGTTATAAACAACCTTATAATGACTTTATTTTTGTTATGATTGTTGCCGTTGTTCAGGTTAATACTTTTCTCACTTAAAAAACCCGAACACGACCCCGTAGCAACCACTACAGCAATAATATTTGCTTGTATTATTGTTTAGGTGGTTCCTGTGCTGGAGGCAGTAAGTGGTTGCAATCACTCAGTACATAGCAGAGAAAATCATTCCAATAATAATAATAACATTTATTATTTTTGAAATATGAATCTGATGAATTCATGAATATAGAAAGCTCTTGTTGCTGGCTGTCTACAGAATGGTAATAAAATCAAGCATGATTTTCTGATAGACTTTTTCTGTAGCTTTCTAATGAACTTCCTCTAGATGTGCATCCATCACTGCTGGGCGCCCATCTCCTGGCCCTGCTGTGTGTTTGGATACACCTCCTTGCAACGACAGCGGCAGGATCAGGCACGCCTGCTCACCCTGCAGTGCAAGCAGAATTCTCCTTGTGGTGTGATTCAGAGGATGGCATCAACTGCTCTATCCCTGCTGAGGACAGAGCACAGGGAGGGCAGCAATCAGCATGGGGCAGATCGACCAGCATTTGCAAACACTTGTGTTATAAAAAGCCCCTTTCTTAGAGGCAAAGCAACTGCTTGTCTGGAGTTTTACTATTCTCCAGCATTTCTCTTTAGGGACCAGGAGCTTGGTGGGGTACAGCAAAACCAGGCTTGCAGCAGTGGATAGGACCTGGGTGGATTTGCTCTGGCCCACCCTGATTGCATGCCGACATGATGGGCTCTACTTGGTGAGGTTTTTTGCCTTGCAAGGACTGCAGGATTGACACAGGCTGAATTATTGGTGACTGAAATATAATCTGTAGCATGTAAACTGGTAGTTTACACTGGCTCTGGTCAGAGGAAATAGAGCTGTTTCTAATGGGAGGAGATTTTTAGAAAGTATTTTTGCCAAGTGAGGCCCCCAAGGTGTAATGGTATTTGCACTCTGATAGAGCAGCACAAAAACTCTTTGTGACATGAAGGCAGATTTACAAGCACCCCAACAAAACTATCTCCCTCTATACTGGACCAACACCATCATGTCTTCAGTTAACAAACCTCTGTAATAAAAAAATGCAGAAGGCTGCTCAATGCAGAAAATACTGAAAATCAGTTCCCCCAAGTCCTGATATGACAATGTATAAATTAGTATCACAAAGGCTGACTAAATTAAAGCAGAGGAAGGCTATAATAATGCACATGTGTTGGCAGAGAGTGATGATATCACAAGCTGGGAAGTTGCAAAAAGCTTAACAAGGTAAAATTAGGCATATAAAAGTAAACTCTTCTCATATTGCAGATACGGTGGTTGACTTTTTAGTCGTTACACTCGCTTTATCTCTAAAGCTGTATGGACATTGCAAGTGTTAGAAATATAAATATGGAAACCATTAGGCACAAATATATTGCTTTACAATTGCTTGTAATTTGGCACAATTCATCTCCTTCCATTCCTGCCTCTGTTATTTTTCCCACTGTGCATTAGTGCCTATGGCCCTGCCTTCCTCTGCATTGACTGACAAGCTTGCCTTTGAGAGATGTAACTCTGGGTGCCTCTATTTATAACAAGGTGATATCAGCTTCACTTCTCTGTCCATATGCACATAAGGTATAAGTGGTTTACTGTTTCTCAAGCAACAGCTCTTGAGTTTTGATAAAATAACTAAGGAAACATTCTTTTTATGACTTCTCTGTAGCTTGAAAGAAGCAAATGAGGTTTCTACCATATCAACGTAGTTCTAAAAAAGACAAAACCTCTCAGTAAATACCAAAAGGTATACATGCTGGCAGTTAACAGCAGCAAGTAGGATGCCTAAAAGTATTAGCGTATGAAGGGAGCAAATCCAGGCACTTTCTTCCTGTGTTTGTGAACATTCAGACAGGTCTTCCAGAGGTCTTACTTAAAACTGAGCACCCTGGGGCAAGGAAGGGTTTACTCTCCTTGTCTTGGTACCTAGGAGGCCATATCTAGCTACTGTGTCCAGCTTTGGGCAAGATACTGGCAAAACAGAGAGGGTGTAGAGGAGGGCAACCAGGATGGTCATGGAGGACCACTAGGAAGGTTATGGAGGACGTGCAAAGAGAGGTTGTTTGCACAACCCAGAACAGAGAAGGTAAAGGGGGTCCAGTCACTCTCTCTATTTAACAGTTTCTAGGAAAGGCTGTGACAGGCTGATCTTGGAAGTGCACAGCAAAACAGTGAAAGGTGATGGTGAAAAGCTGGACTGTGCACTAGTGTGTCACTAGTCATCTCACTGGGAGCTTGGGCCTCAGTCCAATGCAGACACAAGAGTGTGATTTTTGCCTCACTTGGTCATGCCACCAAGCCCTTGGGTATGCCAGTCTCTCCTTGCAGACTCCCATTTTTCTTAGCTCCCCATTGCAGTGAAGCAGAAAACAGGCTCCTGTAGAGGGCAATGCAGAGCAGCACCAGCATTTTGGCTACCGCCTGCATTTAATGTTTTTGTGTGAATGTGAAGCACATAGCGGTCTCAGTCTGAGTAAACTGGCAGTGCCTCATCCAGCAGTGCATCCTTCAGCTCCATACAGTCTGGGATCATTGGTGTGTGTAAGCTTGCTTGTTGTCCTCCCAGTGCCTTTACAGAAGGCTTTCAGAGACCCATATTCGCATGCTGAGCTGGCAAGGCTCAGGCAAGGCCATGGCAATGGTATCTGGCCCGTCACACCTTGGAGCAGGAGGATGGGCCAGAGTCCTGCTGAAATGCTGGCAGATTGTGGCATCCAGCTGAGGGAATGAGAGCATACAAAGAGATTTGCTTCACTTTGTCTGACATATTAAGAGACAGGATGAGTCCAGCCCTCAAAAGCATGTTTCTGAGGCAAAAGTGCTCATTTAGGAGATCAGACCTCAGCCAGATCTTGGAGCTTTGATTTCTAGAGGAGCAGAGGTAGACAGAAGAATTACCTAAGATAAATAACCCTATTTCTGCCTTAAAGTGCTTTCCCAAATGCTCACGAATCAGCCAGAGCCATGGACAGCTGTACTCATGCACAGCCCTCTCAGTTTCTGGTGCACACGGAGACTGTGCATTTTGGCTTGTAGTAGCATTATCTGCCCTATATGTTGACAATACAGGCTTCTCCAGGCTATAACTTTACACTGTCCCTTCTGCATGAGTTGGTTGTATAGAAAATTACCCTCCTAATTCCAGGGTGTGGGGCTCAGAGTGGCACATCAAGGCTATGGGGAGAGCTGATGCAAGATGGAGATGCTTTCACAATGCGCAAGACAAAAGCTGGGCTGAAACTTTTAATAACAGCTGCCATCTGCTCCCATGCATGCCCCTGTATTAATGCATCCTCTAGGCTCAGCAGACACTACAGATGTGCACTGGGCGGGGAGTGACATATTCATCCCTGGAGGAGATCCCATCTTTGGAGCTGGACACTGGCCATCCTGTTTGCTTGCAGGTCAGACTGCAAACGATGGACCTGAGTGAGTGTTTGTCAAAGGAGAGGGTTTCTCGAAGAGAGGTGTGTCAGGGCGTGGGGACTCCTCACCTACGTCATTGCCCAAGGGACGACTTAGGAATTGCAGCTCTCCTGGCATTTTTGCCAAGGGCGCTATCTACTGATTAAGCCCTGACTATCTTGATAGCTCTCCTGGGAACTGTTTGCTATACCTGGTTGTGGCAACATTAGCTGCTCTTGAATCCTCCGCCAGCTCTTCGCGGCAGGAAACACATATGCTGGAGTGCAAACAAAGCCAGGGGCAGGTCCTGTGCACCCTGCAGTGTGGTGAGGTGGGGTGCCCCCAAGCTGGCCAGGAGCTGGGCACGCCTTGGCATATTTGATGGCTAATTTTCAAGAGCAGACAGGCTGACTGTTTGCTGCTATTAAAAGCTGTAGATGGGATGTACAGAGCACTTTGTGGTGGCTTATAAACACCAAGTGGTTGCTGTTGATGGACAGAAGTGGTTTTCTGAGTGGCAAGTAAGTGCTTTTGCCGTGCTCGTACATGTGCACGCAACATGCGGGGCTGCTGCACTTGTTTGCTGGACAAAGTCCTGCTGGTAAATCTGCCCTGGATATGTAGCCTTGCCAAAAGTCAGAAGGAGAAAGGAAAAAGAGCAGGAGAGGAGCTGCAAAAAGCCTGATTCCTATGGGTGACTGGGAGCCAGGTGTTGCATCCCAGCAGCATGCTTTGGTCTCCTCACATGGGCTGAGCGGCACTGGTCCAGCACAGGTCAGTGTTGCAGGAGGGATGCAATGGGGACATCTTTTTGGTGCTACAGCTCTACCTCTCCCTTACAAATTCTGCTGTCTAAGCACAAGATGGCCACTGAAGTTCATACCCCTTAGACCCCAGGGCCAGGAAAGCTCTGGGCGATCCTTCCAATCTCAGGTGGGTCATCCTAATGCTGGGGGAACTTGATGGTGCTCCTGTACCACTCAAGGTATTGTTCTAGGGACAGGCTGTGGGGACAAGCAGAGGCTCTGATGGATCAGCAAACCACCCCACCTGCCTGATCTCTAATGGGGAATTGAGCAGGCAGTTTGTCAGGCAACCAGTTCAGGATATATGATGTTATTTGGGCTGTGTTGTGTAGGAGGCCCTGTCGTTGCCTGCCTTGAAAGTATTCAGAGCATTGATGCCACTTCAGCAAAGTTGTTTTTTGCTATAGGGCAAAGAATAGTAAAGTAGCCCCCATAAGCTTGTTTCTAGATACAAAGAGCAGTTTAATATGCTGCACATCACCCCCTAAAAGGTGCAGGTGATCTGCCCTTTGGCACCCACTTTGCTCATTCCCACTTGTCCCTTATGAACCTCCCAGAGCAGCAGGGCTGCATGTTTGGCTGCTCTGAAGGACCTGGCATTGCATGCTCCTGTGTGCTTGCTCCTTAGAAAATGCAGCCCTGTGTTTTCAGACTAGCTCAGCCTTATCTCAGTGCACCAAGAATGCAAACACCACTGCTGGTGTAAGAGTAAGCCATGAGGCTGCTCCAAGCCCTGGCAGGACAGAAGATAGTGGAGAGGCAGTGCAGCTCGTCTGGCACAGGCAAAGGGCTCTCCTTCGGCTGTGGATACCTTCCAGTGTGGTTCAGCTTGGCTTTGCTTCTCAACAGACTGCACGCTTTGCCTGCTTTTTGCAGCCAAAAGGTGAGTTTTGCTTTGTTTCTAAATATGTCAGGTTGTAGAATCAAAAAGAACGTTAAGAAGCTCCTTCATTTACATGCGTTGCTGGAGGTCAGAATGGCTGCATTAATTACAGTCTGCAATGAATGTGATATATTCTTCTACAGTTTTTCCATTTGAAAGAGGTTTTCAAATGTGCCTGGTGTTAATCTGTATGGAAGTTGGTTTTAAAGTGCACACACGTGCACTAACTTGACTGTAGCCGTAATTTACTTAAGCAGATTCCATAAAGACATGAAAATAAACCAGTGTATCATAGAATCAGAATCGTTTTGGTTGGAAAAGACCTTCAAGATCATCAAGTCCAACCATTAACCTAACACTGCCAATCCCACCACTAAACTATGTCCCTAAGCACCTCATCTACATCTCTTTTAAATCCCTCCAGGGATGGGTACTCGGCCAGCTCCCTGGGCTGCCTGTCCCACTGCTTAAGAACCCTTTCAGTGAAGAAGTTTTTCCTAATGGCCAACCTAAATCAAGATTCATGCAATGCTGTGTGAGTTAAACACAGGGATTCCCTGTGGATTATTCCCTACCAGGAGAAATAAGGACAGTCAGACAGGTGGATGGGTGCAGACCCAAATGCAAAACCCACTGGTTCTTGGAGGAAAGCAGCAATGTTGAGGATAGACAAGAGCATGGGAGTCTCTTGGTGAGATCCCTCTCATCTGAGGGATACCCAGAAGCCATGGGAATGAGGATTCATTGACAGTGGATTTTGGCATAGCCAGAGGACTGTAACGTGTGTAATTTACCTGTGATGTATAAACTGTGATTCGTGATGTAGGCGACTTTCTTCAAATAGTCTAGAACTCAAATCAGATTTGAACGGAGGGGCTGTACAAACTGAAAGCTGCAGGTGTAGGGGTTTTTTTGGGGGTTTTTTTTTGGGGTTTTTTTTTTTGTTTTTTGTTTGTTTGTTTTTGTGGTTTTTTGTTTGTTTGTTTGGTTTTTTTAATCCTTTTGTCAAATGAGAAGAAGACTTAGTCTCCGTGCAACCTGAGCCTGTATTCTTATTCCCTGCAGGGCTGGGCATGCCTGGTGGGCTGCCCTGAAAGGGGATTCATTTGGCCATGCTGCCTCTAACTTGGACCAAAGGACCCCAGCATTTGTAGGGTCAGGCTGTGATGTGCATGGGTGCAGCACCCTGGCAGGTTGAAATACTCCCTTTGGTGACATTTACTGAAAAATCCCAATCCACCTTCCTGCCACACATCTCTCACAGACACCTTGGAGGAATCATCACACAGCAGTTAACAGTGCTGTAGCACACTAGCTTTCGTAGTAATCTCTCTTGTAGTCTCCCACCCATTTTCATCCTGTACTTGAAACACAGAAATTGCCCCGAGAAAAGAAATATCTTTACAAGATGGGCCATCGAGCCAGCATGCTGTCTGCTGCATCTAGAAAAGTAACCCACTCAGCAGGGTAATCTATTCAATGGCTGGGATTTATTTTTAACATTTGCTTCTGCAGTCCTTTTAACTTGAGCAGGGAAGTGAACATTTTGATAACAGCAGCCTCCAGGTCAAATGTGATGAGAATTCGTAACTCGCCACATAGGGGTTTTGGAAAACCAACCAAGCAAAACAATTTCCCAGAATGAGACAATGTAGATTCACATTTCTTTTCACAATGTCGTACACAGAGCCAGTATCTATCAGAGTGTCTACTTATTCTCTCTCCACAATTTGCAAATAAAGTGCCTCCCAGACTATTTTAAATTTGAAGGACTATTGTGAGCATGGTTTTGCTAGGCTGCTCTTAAAGACCTGAGACATCAGATCTTTAGGCCATCAAAGAAGAAATATTAACCCGGTAATGGTAATGTCCTGATGATCCCATTTCTAATCAAAGCAAAGCCTGGGTTTTCTGCTTCAAGTAAACATTGCCAAGACAGTGGCATCAAGATTTTAAAATTGCAAGGAAGAGAGGAAGAAAGGGAGCTGCAGTCCCTGGACTGCACTGGAGCAGCAGAACAGTAACAGCAGCAGGCATGGTTTAGTTTCAGAGCTAGGACCAGGAAAAAAAAATAAAAGCCTAAAAATCTGGCCAAGCTGAGATTGGTGAAGGAGCTACTAGGGGGTGACTTTTTCATTCTGTTTTATTTTCAAATGGCTGGAGTAAGTCAAAAGCATGTGTCTGAGAAAGAGGCAGAAGGGGAACGTGGAAGGCGATACTGTAGTTCAAGTAATATAGTTTATTTTTATCTCACTTCTGCTGGTGTTTCTCAAGACCTGTTGTGCTGGGCTTAGCAGCGGGCATTCATGCTGCATCTGAACATTGGTCTGCAGCACAGGCTGCTTTATCTGCAAGCTTGGGAACAAGTTGTTTCCAAACTGCCTGCATTTTTTCTCTGTTCCCTGTCTTCCATCCAAATTCGATATCTGCAGGGAGGCCCTGGGTGCTGCCTCTCACAGCAGGAGCTCTTCTGCAGAGTGCTGGGGCAATGAGACAAAGTAAGAGAACAATAGAAAAAATCGCAATATAATAGCCACATTCCCTCCTCTGCAGGTTACTTTGTCCAGCAGATCATACCCACAGCCACACTAGTGCCTGGTGGCTATAGCTTAGTGTCACCACTTCACCCCTGGCATCTTCTCCCATGCTGTTGTGGGAACCCAGGGTGTAATGAGAAACCCTGTGCAGTGGCAATGGAAAACAACAAAATCTGCTATGTGGTATGGAAAGCTGTACTGATGGGAACAGTCATTGCTTTGATATTTAATTTGATGAGATCTAGCTCTGAGAAATGGATCAGGAGCTGCCACAGCTTCAGGCACGTGCTCAGCACTTGCAGGGGAATTTCCACGGGGTTTGCTATGCTGCAGACTTATCTTTACTCTGGCTGAGTGACATGGTAATGCATCTCATTAATTATCTGAGCACACAGAGCTGTGTTTCCCTCCATTCCCTTTAATTAATCAAGATTTAAACACTTCCAGGGGTCACTTGGACTTTGGGTTGTCATTTAAAGTGTCTCCCCTCTGTTGGACCCTGGCTCAAGATCTCTGTAGAGCAAATATGGGCTGCTCAGATGCAACCAGGTGGCATTTTAGGAGGGAATTTCCTTTTGTCACAGGCTTGTCAAACAGTGCAATGCAGATAAGATTCAATCCTGCCTCTCACCAGCAGGAACTCCCTGGTGCTGTGTGGGCTCATGTAGTGAGACCAGGAATGAGGAGTTGGGCCAAGCTGATGTAGGCATGAGATTGTTATCACTTAAAACCTGTCCCCTCTTTGTCCTTTTAGGTGGATCCTGTTGGCTCCAAATATTCTCTGGGACTGTGAGTCAGCCTGCATCAGAGACAGTTCTTCTCTGTGCATCAGTCTCCTGCCTTCAGAAATCCCTTTGCATATGTTCCAGACAGTTTGGGTGTCTTCACCAGGGAACTGGTCTTTAAGGGGGTCCAATTGCCACTGTGATGGCAAACAAACAAGCTGGAAATGTAGATTTGTCAGAACTATAATCCAGGTAGGTCCTAGTTCTTTGCTTGTACAAAACTCTGCTTTCTGTCCTTACATCTGCCTCTTTCTGGACCTTCTGCAGCTCAAATCCCTGTAGAACCTGAATTCCTCATGGGAAAAGACTTTGGTGCCTACATGCTAATGTTTTAGCTTTGGCTGACATGTTGAAACTGTAATCATTACTGTATTGTGTCTGACTGAGATGGAGTTCCCCACAGTAGATCTCACAGTACTGTGCTTTGTATTGGAGCTGGAAGGGTGCTGGTAACACCCCCGTGTTGTAGCTACTGCTGAGCAGGGCTGGCACAGCACCAAGGCCATTTTTCCAGCATTCCCCTGCAGTGGGATGGGGTGGAAAAGATCTTGGGAGGGGACACATCTGGGACAGCTGACCCAAACTGACTAAAGGGATATTCCATACCATATGACATCAGCTCACCAATAAAAGCTAGGGAAAAGGAGGAGAGGCATCTGCTTGTCTTCTGGAGTAACCACTATGCATACTGGAGCCCTGCTTCCTGGTAAAGGGACTGGCCGTTGCCTGCTGATTGGAAGTAGAGAATAAATCTTGTTTTCCTTCAATTCTCTGTGTGGCCTTTCCTTTGCTTTCATTACATTGCCTTTATCCTGATTCATGAAGTGGGTTTTTTCCATCTTATTTTCTTTCTCTTGTCCTGCTGAAAGTGGAGGGGAGCAATAGAGCAGCTTGGTGGGCACCTTGCACCCAGCAGAGGTAAACCCACCACAGTTACCTTCCCCTCACTGGCACTCACAGCCTCCTTGGCCACCTAATTCCATTAGCCCATTTTATTCCTGAGATCCCCTGGACATCTTCTGCTTATGCACAAGCATGTTTTGGCATGATGCTGCAGTACTTGGGAACACTTTTCTACACCAGCCTGGCCCAGGGATTGAATTGGGGGTCCTTGCATGTGGGGAATTCATCCTTCTCACCTTGCTCTCCCTGTTCTCCCCATTGGTCGTTCTCTCTCTGCTAATCCAGTGACTGCATAGCTGTGCCATTCCTTTCTCCTGCATGTTCCTTCTGCAACATCTCTCCTGCCCCCCCTTGCCTGACTGAGGGGTTGTTACAGTTTGTCAGGGCAGCCCACTAGACCTATGACAGACACGCTCTATTAACCCCCCTCCTTCCCCAAAGGGGAAGAGAAAGGGAATAAGGGAGAGAGACTTGGCCATTAGAAAAGGGAACTAGAACAGCCTTAATGAAAATAATAATAATATATACAAGTATATACAAAATTAGTAATGAACCCAGCCCCCCAATGGCAATTATGTCACTGTCACCACTGATGTGATAGAGCAGGCACCAGGAAAGTCCCAGACTGGGCCCAGCAGCAGAGGGGATCCAGGTTCAGGAGCTGGATTCTGGTGCTGGATTCAGGAACACAGATCAGGATCAAAGGCAGAACAGACAGAGTGCTCCTGGGATGCCGGCTGTGGAAAAAGCCACAAGAGCCGAGCTGAGCAGGGCAAGACCATCCAGATCCCTCAGTTTATACCAAATATGACGTATATGGGATGGAATCCCTCGCTGGTCAGTTTGCAGTCATCTGTCTCGGCCACTCCCTGCAGGTGCAGCCTTTTACTTTCTGCACCCCCTAACATGATCCAGCAGTGGCCTTGGTCTGCACACCCAGCCTCGGTACTACCTCTGAACACCGGGTGTTGTCACTGCCAGAAGCAGCCACTGCCTGGGCAAACAGGCTGCTGACTTCAGACAGTGCCGTGAGTTGGAAGAACTGAGCTGAAAAGTAAAATCACTGAACAGAATTAGTTCTGTTCTCACTCAAACCGGGACAGGGGTGAAAAGGAGGGACCCCAGTATTTCATTCCACAGAGAACAGCCCTCTGAACTGTGAGACATCTCACCAGGCTTGTCCTGGGTAAAAGGCTTGAGTTTCACCAAACTGCCTTCATGCTATGCTCTCCAAAGCCATGTCCTATCATTTCCCAGTCCTGCTAATTAATAACACTGGCATATATCTCTCCATAGCATTCATGTCTGAAGCATGACACCAAAGGCCCACAGAAAGCAAGAATGTTGAAGAAAATCCAGATATGCCTCTGCTTCTTCTTTGTCTCGGGTATTTTGTATGAGATCTCCCTGCTGTCTGGTTGCTTCTCCTATATGCCTGTGTCCAAGCACTTCCTGACACCTGAGCAGGTCCTGAGCCTTGGCAAAAGCATCATTTTTCTTGAGACGACAGAGCGCTTGGAGCCACCTCCGCTGGTGTCCTGCTCTGTGGAGTCTGCTGCCAGGATTTACCAGGACAGACCCATCATCCTCTTCATGAAAGGACTTACAAATGACACAGCACTGGAGATGAACTCCAGCTATACAGCCTTCTCACTTCTGTCTTCTATGAAGAATGTCTTCATTTTTCCTCTCCAGATGGAAACTGTCTTCCAGGAGACCCCTCTGCTTCAGTGGTACAACCAGGTGAGCATTATAATAAGGGAAAAACAGGGAAATAAGAAAATAGTTACCAACAAGGGGAGGAAGAAAGGTCTGAAGCAGACTTAAAATTAATAAAGGAAGAGAGGACTACCTATGTGAAATTAGTCTTTTGTTTGTTTGGGTTTGTTCAGAACAGATTAATTTGTGCCATATTTTGCAGTGTATTAATCTGTCTGTTTATTGAACACATTATCAGCATTTTCTCCCTTATCTGGAGAATCAGATTTTTTGGCAAACAAACATTGCTAAAAATAGTTTGCATACATGTTTTGATAAAACATCACTTAATAATCTTTCTCCGCAGAAGCTGGCTGAACAAAATGTGCTGCACAAAGTCATCTGAGGACTTGTTAATGCTGCACACACTCCCACTTTAGAAAAGACAGGAGAGAATTCAACTTTTGTAGTAGGATACTACAAAACCAAGGCGAGATCTTGTGAACTCCACCCTGGAAACCAGTTCCTGGGAAACTGCTTGCAAGCAGCTTTTGTCAAATTTCTGTGGCTCCATCTATGTGCAGGGCAGGCATATTTCCTATAAACTCTTCCTCCTCCTGAGAAAAAATGACTCCAAGTACAACAGTGCCAATGAAAACCCTCCAGCCTGTTTCAAAGAGCTGGGAGTGATCAGGGAGTGTGTTAAGCAGGTTGTGTCCCACTGAAATAGGAGGCAGTGATTCATGATATCATTGATTTAACATTGTCGGTTCCATCAAAACGCTCATGAAATGTTCCTGTATTCATCTGTACTAACAAAGCATTGCTCTGCACTGCCCCCTTCTCTTACTCCAATGAAGTTCAATTGCTGGAGGAAGAAAAGGCAGTCACTGACATTTGCAGGTGTGCAGGTGCAGTTTTATGGTTCCATTTGCATCCAATGGATGGAAGGGGTCCATTCTCTGCGGGTGGCATCACTGTTTCACCTTTGTAACTCTGCAGGTAGACCCGGAGCAAGAGAAGAACTGGGTCCATGTCAGCTCCGATGCCAGCAGACTCGCACTCATTTGGAAGTATGGGGGGATCTACATGGACACAGATGTCATCTCCATCAGGCCCATCCCTGAGGAAAGCTTCTTAGCGGCGCAGAAGTCACAGTTTTCCAGCAATGGGATCTTTGGCTTTCCTGCCCACCACAAATTTATTTGGGACTGCATGGAGAACTTTGTTCTCAAGTACAATGGGAACATCTGGGGGAACCAGGGGCCCTTTTTAATGACAAGGATGCTCAAAGCCATCTGCAATCTCACAGATTTTAAAGGCACTGAGGACCACAGCTGTCAAAACATCTCCTTTCTCAATCCTCAACGTTTCTACCCCATACCTTACCCAGCCTGGAGACGATACTACAAGGTGTGGGACAAGAGCCCTACTTTCAACCACTCCTACGCGCTGCACTTGTGGAACTTCATGAACCACAACCGGAAAGCTGTGGTTGCAGGCAGCAACACATTGGCTGAAAAACTGTACAAAGCCTACTGCCCCACCACATACGAGGACCTGATCCAAAATGCAGAGCTGAGGGATTTCATACACACTGAGGATGCTGCATGATATGATATGAGGATCCTTCCAGCCCTCCCTATCCTGGGGCCAAAACACAGTCACCATTGGTGTCAGCAGCTGGCTTTGTAGGAGGAAGAAAGACCTTTTCACAACCACCATCCCTGCTCACTTGGGACACTAAGGAGCATGTGCAGAATGGTGGTGGGTATCCATCTGACATAACCTCCAGTGACTTTTCTCTCAGTTTTGTTTCCTTATAGGTGCTCATAAACCAAACCTTCCTGAGTCAAATGGATTTACAGGCCTTACTAGTGAGCTTTTCCAAGGGGAAAGTTCCTAAAGAGGTGCATGATCTCCTGGGAGGAGTTTCATCTCTGCACCTCTTGGTGCTGTTAGCAGCTACCCATGTCAGGAGAGCTGCAAACACAACAGGCTTTGCACTGGGCTGAAGCCTCTGAGGCAAGTGTAATGCAAATGCATAGCAGAGGATGGAGGACAGTAATTACTAATGAAGAGAAGCCCAAACCACTGTCTTTTCATTAATCTGTGTTTTTCTCACATGAACTTTACACCCTACGTTTTTGAGAGGGACCTTACCAGTGCAAGCAAAAATAAAACATTTAAACTACCACTCCCCTGAGCTTGCTTTCCCCTGCAAGTGTCTGGAAAATCCAGTCCTGCTTTTCAAATGCTTGTGTTCCTTCACTTTTACTTTGGCTCCTTCCAGGAAGGGGCTGCACTGGACCATCCTCTGAGGTCAGTTCTGGCTGCAAAGAGTCACATCTAACATGGAAAGAAGATGCTGAGGCACCAAGACAGGATAGGGATGGCCCTCCAGGACTCCCAATTCCCTTTGAAATAAAGGGAATGGAAATGAGGTGCAGCAGCTAGGGTCACCCTTGTTCAGTGCTGCAAAAATCTGTATTTAATCCCCACAGAGCATCCAGTGACTTTTTTCCTGTAGGAGAGCAATGCATCCACTTGCATTTACTCCTTTCCCAGGGCAATGGTAATCCATCCAGCTCCCTGGAAGGAAGCTCATCTTGCAAATATCTTCTGAGTCTGTCTGAACAGCTGTTTCTAACTTGGGAGCAGAAAGGCGGGGGTGGATCGGTGGCCTGTCATCGAATGTTTGCCATCTGCACAATGCTATCTTCTGTAAACACAGCAGCTCATGAGCATGCTGCAATCAGCAGCCTGGTTTTCACAGCTAGAAATCACAGCGGGATTAATCCAGAGAAGAAAACCCTCCGCACACAGGGTTTATGTGCACTTCATGCTGTGTTCGGACATGGAGCTCAAGTCTCCTTCCAGCCCCATGTGTCATTGCCCGCCCACCAGCAACTGCTGAAGTCACTCGTGCTGCAGCAGCTTAAGGGCAGGTGGTGCCAAGCCAAGCACTGTTGAGTTGTCAGAGCAGCAACGTGGTGTGGGGGAATATTTTGCCGTTCCCTTTCCCAGGGTGAAACTCTCATGGCTCAGCCTGGGGTCATTAGTTTCACACCCCAGTGATGCAAACTGGTTTAGCTTTTCTCCCCTTTCCCTCACTGCCTGCTCCCTTACAGGAGGCTTTGTCTGCCTGTGGCACAGGGAGGTGCTTTTACTCCATGACTTTGACTTCCATGGGCTGAGGGGATGCAGGGGAGAAGTGTAGGGTTATAGCCCAGAAAGTCCTCCCTGTTTCCTGCACAGCTTCGGACAGCTGCTCCCAGCCACCTCTTGCCACCCACATTCATCGCTCTGCTCCCATCCTCATCCTCTCTCTTTAATTTATCTCTCTGTCCCTGGCAACAAGTGAGTATTTGCCTTTTTCTGTCCTGTGGCTTGACTCTCCAGGCTCCCCTCTCTGGGCAATGTCTGTGTCCATGGAAGGGACAGGGATGGGGGAGTGGCGGACACTTGACCTGCTCGACCTCCCTTTGAAAATAAGCTGAGGTAAGAAGCATTTCTGAGGCTCTGCTGCATTACTTAGAGGCTGCTTTGCAGATAAGGTCCAACCCAGTCTCATTTTTCTCTCCTGCCTGTTGTTTACTATCGGGACTTGCAGTAAAGCAGGGTTGATGGCAGCAAGCACATCTGACCTCAGTAAGCATCCTGCACTGGGGGCTTTCTCCTGCAGCTGTCCAAAAGCTACTGCTGCTCTGTATGAGCCCCATGAGATCACATTTTGCTGTGAGAGGAGAAGCTGAGAAAGGGAGGTGATGGCTCCTTTTGGGAAGGGTTCAGAGAAGAAAGGGAAGCTGCTTGAGCAGGTCACGGGCAGAGTCTGGGTCTCCTAACACCTCCTTGCTTCGTGGTAAGGTATCGCCCAAAGGTTGCAGGCTCCCAGATCAGCAGGGGAGCAGAAGGATGATGGCACCTAGGGCACCCTTAGACTTTGCAAGGAGTGAAGAAGCCTTGAGGAAGGTGAGGAGGGTCCCAGGGTGATGGTAAGGAAGGATGGAGAAGGAAACAAAGAGAGATTTCCCTGCAAAAGGCTAAGGACTGCAGAGAAAGGAACCATGCAACAGCCCAACACAGCAACTGAGAGCTGGGACAGCAAACACACCATCTGACAGCCCAGAAAATGAAAGCCCATCATGCTGAGACCCAGTTCTACCAGTACTTCAGCAGAGCTGGGTTTTGCCCAGTGGAGTGGAAAAGGTGCTGGTGACCACCTTCAGCTCTCAGCTGGGTGGTGCTAGCTGCTACCTCTGCAATGGACCTGCACCTCCCTAGGATGATGTCCTTGTCACCCAGTGGGCAAAATCTCAGTCCTAGTGAAGGAGTAACGTTTCCTTTGTGGGTGATAAAGATGGCTTTTGCCAGCAGCTCCATCTCATCAGCTGATATTGCATTACATTACAACTTGGAAGTCAAAATGCTCTTAGTGTTTTACACAAGCTGAGGACCTGTCCCAGGCAAATGCAAGTAAGAACTGAAGAGAAGAAATAGAAATCTTTGTAGCTGGGTTCCCAGGTTGCCTAGTGCAGTGGTTTCACTGTACCAACATCCTGCTGAGGCCATGGTTGCATTGTCTGAGATCTTATACATAGGATTTTGTAAGAAATGGAGGGGAAACACCAGCAGGCTCCAGCACCCACAGGCATGCCTGAAGCAGGCAAAGGAGAGATGTTACTGTTACCACAGTTATGCAACACAGCCTAACCCCCAGAGTGTGCAGTAGATCATTAGGGGACTTTTAATTAGCGGTCTCTGCAACCTCCTCCTCTCAAGCAGTCATTAGCTCATGCAACAAAACCTCACCTTCAGGGACCATGCACCATTACCAAACAGGTCTACATGCAGCTGTGAGTCAGGGCTGTATTTACACCCATACATACACATGTGTGTATATATGTATGTATGTATGCACGTGTATGTATGTACACTTCTCTTGATGTGGCGAATCGGGTTGTTTGACAATGCAGTGCGGATAACTATATATGTATCACAGCAGTAATAACAGTAATGATCTTTGCTGGCCATAGAAGCCTGGAAAGGAAGGGGCTTGCTGATCTAGTGGTATTAGGTAAGCACTAAAAATAATAAAAAATAAATTTCCTAGAGGGAAACTGTGGCTACCTACAATGTCATACCGATCTACAGCCATTCCCAGAGGCTTTCATGTTTTGTCTGCATCAGTGTGGGAAAGGCTGAGAGACCTGGGCGTCTTTAGTCTGGAGAAGACTGAGCGAGGATTTAATAAATGTTTATAAATATATGCGGGCTGAGTGTCTGCAGGAGGGGGGCAGATTCTTCACACACATGCCCTGTGATAGGACAAGGGGAAATGGACATAAGATAGAGCAGAGGAAGTCCCACCTCAGCACGAGGGTGAGCTTCTTTACTGTAAGGGTCACAGAGCGCTGGAACAGGCTCCCCAGAGAGGTTGTAAAGTCTACTTCTGTGGAGATTTTCAAGACCTGCCTGGATCCTCCTTTGTGACCTGTGCTAGATTGTATGATCCTGCTCTGTCAGGGGGGTTGGACTCAAAGATCTCCAGGGTCCCTTCCAACCCCTGAAATCCTGTGATCCTGTGATCTCTTCCAAGGTTAGTTGGAGCCCTGCATCAAGGCTTTCCTGTCTCCTGCCATATTGAAGTGGAATAAGAGACAGAAGAGTGAGAAAGTAGAGAGAGGTAGGTAAAACTGATACAGAGCTAGAAAGTGCTTAAAAGAACCACCCAGTTCAATCCAGACTGGTTCAGAGCAGGTGTTAGCCCCTAGTATTTACATGTAACAGGGAGATGCCCCAGGGGGGGATGGGACTACAGGTTAAAAGGTATTTAGGTGCTTGATGAGGTGATTCAATGGGCTAGAGAGAGGCAGAGATGTGAAAGGGCTCATGGAGGGCAGGAGACCTTCTGTCTTTGAGAGCTTTCCAGGCTTTGCAGTAATTTTGAATGCTGTTGAGCTGGACTGAGAGCAAACCAGCTTTGTAAGGACACAAGAAGCACTGAGCAAATGAAGCAACCCCAGCAGTGAAAGTAGCAGAGATCCTGGTGTAGGAGTGGAAAAAAAGTCCTAGGGGATGGAAAGTGTTCACAGGCTTGCAGAAGTCACTGGCTGTAGTATCAGCATTAACTGGCTCCACCCTGTGCAGCACCAGAGAACTCCTGGCAAACCCTGTGATTGCTCCAGCATCAAAAAAAAAAAAAAAAAAAAAGTAAGAACAGGGTCATTTTATCCCAGGACATGTGGCAGGCACCATGAAAAGTGCCTGCTAGGCTCTTGGTTTGAAAACCCTGCATGCAGGGCTGGCTCAGCCTGGCAGCCCCTTGCTCTTGCTCTGCCCTGCCCGTGTCACCATCACCCTGGGTGCCTGGTAGGGGTGGGTTTTGAAGAATTGCAAGCAGGAGCCTTGGAGTCTCCCAGTTGCAAACAGCATTTTGGGAACTAAAACTGAGGCGGGGAAAGTTGATTTGGGCACTCCTCCTGCTGCAAAGAGGCAGTGATAACCACTGCCCCCTCTTCCCAAGAGTTAGCAGAGGAGAGCCTAGGAAAGCCTGGCTTTCTTGCACCACGCTGTTGGTTACAGACAACCTAGCCTTTGTAAAATAAGGATTAAATGTATTATGAAAAAGTTACATTTTGTGAACTTCTGTTAGCTTTTCCTCATCCCAGATGGAACAAGTATCCTCCTTGCTTGATAAAGGAGCTAAACCAGAGCAAACCGGCTTGATGGTTCAGCAGCCGATCGAGACTGCAGGGACCATGTGCCCTAAGCCAAGTTCAAAAGTTCCTCGGTGAAGAAGACTTTGAGCCTTCCTCCAAAGACCCTCAAATAAGACCCCCTAGGAGGCAGTGCACATGCACTGAAAGAGAGTGGACTATGCAAATGGATTCCGGGAAATTATTTGCTTAACTCCTCCTATTCCAAGAAATGCTATGGATACGTATGTATTTCTCACATATAAGCTGCATAATTAGTTCTCTAGGGCGCGCACGTTTTAGGAGGAGCGATCCCCTGTGTGTTCAGCGCTGGAATAAAGAAAACCTGCTTCATAGTCACATCGGCTATTGAGTTTCAAGTGACTTCTTCCACTGTCTCACTGTTCCTGATGATGCTAACGATGCTGCTGTGCAGCATTTCTCTGGGTCTCCTGCCG
Organism: Megaceryle torquata; assembly: GCA_024611175.1. NCBI lineage: Eukaryota > Metazoa > Chordata > Aves > Coraciiformes > Cerylidae > Megaceryle > Megaceryle torquata. Next base: position 15,396 of record JANIJG010024912.1, on the reverse strand, counting down.
CTGTTTGTCCTCCCGTCGGAGCTGCGGAAGCGGCTGCAGGCTCTGCAAGGCGGCGCCGGCACGTGCAGGGCAGCGGATTGGCTGCGAGACCCGTTGCCATGGTACCCGGCACGCCCAGCAACTCCCCCACCGCTCCGTGTCCCGGCGCGCTCAGCCTGTGCGGGACACCGGCTGCACCCAAAGCTGTGGGAGGTGGCAAAAGAACTTTCTTTCAGCGAAGAACTGGGGTTTTTTTTAAACGAAGTATGTTAGAGGTTGCAGGTTGGGTGTAGACGAGGGGAAATTGCAACGTGGGGCAGCAGCAAATCCCTAGCTAGAGACTAAGTGCAATATTGAACTGTTTCACAGACTTAAAACTATGCTTTTTAAGTGTAGTAGTTTAATTATTGCTTAGGACACAGCTAGGAAAATGAGCAAACACCACTTCTGGAAGTGATGTAGGTTGAAGTGAGAGCAGGGCAGCAGGGAAGGCAGCAGACTGTTGTGATTCAAGTGCGTTCAGTGTTCACAGTGTATCGTTTTCAAAACAGGCTAACTCTGTTCCCCTAAAACAGCTACACCGAGGAGGAATTTACAAGTGCAGTCAGAAGGGGTTACTGTAAAGAGTTCCACTGAGAAGCTTTGAGAAATCTCCTGTACCAAAAGCAGATGGTGAACAAACTGGCAGAATTTGGCAAAGCAGTAGATAGCTGGATGAGGAGGGAAAAGGAAGCTTGTGGGGGTTTTTTGCTGCCACCTAAAATAAGCTCTGACCTGCTCCCCGGTGCTCACAGTGTGTGCAGGCTGACAGGGGCTGCAGTGGAGATGGCAGATGGCTGTGGGGTCAGCACTAATGTGTCCCTTTTGCCTTCCAGTGCTTTTCTGCAGACTTTTGACACCGACTGCACCAGACTGTGCCCAGGACTGCAGAGATGCCAGGGGCATCCCCAGGACTCGCCACCCTGCTGGCCGTCCCCCCCTTCCACTTTGAGCACCGTCAGATCAGCGTGGACTGGCATCGCCTTTGTACCCTTGATGTGGAGAGGGTGGCCCGGGAGGTGGATGTGGCTGTACTCCAGGAGCACATCACTGGAATCACCTTCTGCAACCTGGATGGGGAGCAGTGCCTCCACTGTGGGCGGCCAGTGGACCCCAGCCTTCTGAAGGTGTTTAGGATGGCTCAGCTGATCATCGAGTACCTGCTGCATTGCCAGGAGGTCCTTGAGACCAGCCTGGCCACGCACACCCAGTGCCTGAAAGCTGCCCATGTTGAGCTGCTTCACACCCAGCAGCAGGCAGCTGAGCAGGTGGTGAAACTCCAGTTGGCAAATCAGGAGAGCAGGATATGGAAGAAGCTGACTGTCACCAAACAGCCTGTACTGCAAGCTGGCCCAAACACCCGCTGCAAGGTGTGTAGTGGAAGGTGTAAGGGGTGTAAAGTGTGTCTCTGTGCAGGATGCTCTTTGCTGCACCCTGCCTTTGTAGCTTGCTGTGCTCACACCTTGGCCCCAGGAAAGGTGCCATTCAGCTCTGCTGCTTTCTCTGGCCCTGATTCATCACCATCATGGAGATTGCAATGTCCTTGCCAGCCCAGGGGGAAGCTCCCTTTATTCAGAAGGGGCCAACTACAGGTAGTCAGAGCTGCAGAGTGTGGGAGAGGGGGTTGTAAATGGCTATCTGGAGAAATATCATGAGATCCCTGTGTTCTGGAGGATATCTTGTTCCAGGGAGACTTTAAACATCTGCCAGACCAGTGAAAGATTTCTGGGTGCTCCTGGATTTGGTAGCTAGCTTTTTCCCCTCAATTAACTTTTCCCACTCTTTCAGCAGGAAGCCTGCTGCATATGCCTTTTTTCTCTGGTTCTTCCCCACCACCAAATCAAGCCACCCACTCACTCCTGGAGACTAAAATCCGGCCAAACCAGATGATTTAGGTTCCTACAACCCAGTCAACCCTACAAGCACAGGACCTTGTTATAACCAGGACCTCACTGCTGCTTTGGTCCCCTTACTGCACTGCTCTGTTGGGGAAAGGATTTTCTTTCCCTGAGCAGTATCCCTGCACCGTCTCAGCTTCTGCCTTCTCCTTTGGTTTCAAACAGAAGAAACTCCTAATATCCTCCATCTATGTGCTTCCAACACAACAGCCATGTCTCTTAAGCTCTCCTCTTCTGCTCTAAAGGAGCAAAGCTTTGTCTGCCAGGCAGGGGACATGGGGAGTGACCCTTTCTGCAGAATCCAGTCACTGCACTGACTTTCCCCCTCCAGTGCCACCTCTGCAATAAAGCCTTCAAGAACAGCTCCTTCCTGCGAGACCACCTGCAGCGCCGGCATGTGGAGACCACCAAGGCAGGTGAGCACTGGGAGAGCTTCTCCCTTCACTTGCCCAGGAAGATTTTCCCCCATTGAATGTGAGTACTGGAAACCAGAATGACCACAGGAAGCCAAAGACAATTTCTTGGAACTACTTTCTTCTGCATTTCTGTGAATATTGAATGAGTGCTTTGTGCTTGTTGCCTTTCCCCCAAGCACAGGGAGGATGTGCAGTCAAACACAAGCCTGCGTGTGCATTTTGAGTTCATCTCTGTGCCTCAGTTTCCCTAAGGATCTTCTTCACCAAAAGATCCCATGGGTAGATGAAGGTGGAGCTATGTTGAAGAGTTTGGGAGAGTGATTCTTTAGAGTGTTTCTCTAGAGTTCACCTTCCCCATGTTCCTTTTTTAGCAAGGAATTGATGCTCCTTGGCAAAATGCTTTGAAAGTCTCAATTGTAATGTGCTGTGTGAGAGCTGCAGCGCCTCATTACAGCTTCACCTGCAGCCAGTACTTGAATTTGGCAGAAAGGTGCTTTTGCTTTTTGCTCGCAGATTGAAACCTCAGCCCAGGGCTGGTGTAGTGCAACAGGTTGAGTTTTGCTCTAGAGGCACATTCCTCAGTGCAGCCTGAAATGCCCAAAGAAGGCAAAGCCATGATGCTCCATGAGCTGCTAATCTTTCAAAGTTTATAAAAAGAAACAAAAAATAAAAATCAAAGGCCACACGGACATATTTGTCATGGTTTTTCCTGCAGCTCAGCTGCTTGCTTCTCTCCCCTGACACCTTACAGTGGTTGTACTTAATGCTTTAGTAGGATTCTCCACCCCACCCAAAGCAAAATCCCAGTAGGAGCTGGCAGGCCACACCCTTGCTTACAGTGCCTCTGTTTCCCTGGGCTTTGCAGAGAGGCGGAAGCTGAAGAAGGTGAAGCAAATGGAGTGTGAGGTGAAGGAGATGAAGGTGAAACTGCAGGATATGCAGCAGCAGCTGGCAACGGGGAAGTTACGTGGGGAGCAGGTATGGGGCAAAGGCATCGCTGCCTGTTTGGGGAAAAATGGGGAAAGGAAAAGCAATAAAACGTAAGACATTTTTAAAGCACAGACAAAAAAGGCACTGAAAAGTATCTTGTGGTGGGATTTGTGTTTATTTCTTTGGAAAATTTGCCCAAGAAAGGAGTGTGTAAGCATGCTTGCCCAGGAGGCTGTGCTGCCTCAACCTCCTCATGGTGTGCAGGCAGGCTTGGAGCAGCAGTGAGTGTAATGAGTGACTTGATGCTCACCCCACTAGTGCCAGAGCAGAAGTCCCAGCCCTTGGTATTTCTGCTCTGTAGCCAAGATTTTTCCACCCACTTCAGGAAATGGAGAGAGCTCGGCGGCAAGAAGAGGATGTCAGGAACTGTTTGGAAAAGTGGGAAGAGGAGAGGACAAAGCTGCATGAAGAGATAGATGGCCTGAGGCAGCTCTTCTTCACTGTGTTCAAGGCCAGCGGGAGCAGTGCCATGGAGAGGGTGAGCAAGCATACCCTGCATGCTCTTCAAGGCAGAAAACAGGATGTCCAAGGCTCTGTTTCCCCTGGTCCAAATGTTGTTACACATTCACGGCCCAAAGAGGCCTCATTTCTTTGTTCCTGGGACACAGAAGGGTTTTGGTATTGGAAGCAGTGGCTGGCAAGGTTGGTCTCCTCAGTAGGAAAGCAGACCCTCCTGTGGGACACCAGCTCCTTCCTCTTCCTATGCCAGAAACTGCAAGAGCTTCAGGCCAGAGAGGTGGTGGAGTCCAATGTGGAGACCCTGCAGAAGAATGACACTGAAGAACAGTGTCAGGCACCAAACCAGGCAGAGCTGTGGAGAGAGTGGGAGAGAATGGCAATGCAGGTGAGGAGTGTGGTACCCATGTCCTTACCCTTTGTGCACTTCCCAGGAGGTGCATGTGGATGGAGTTGGCCCCAGATCCATGAAGCTTTGTATGAGTCAGCTTTGCGGATGTCTGGTCTCAGGTTGGGTTCAGGTAGCAATGGGCTTCTGCTGGTTAGAGCACCAACAGTCCAAGCCCAGCAATGGGACCTGGAGGTTGCAGAGGGCATGTCACAGTCCCAGGTCAGCCCTGTTTACTGAAGGGAAGCCCATCTTCACTGGAGCACTGCAGAAGCTCACTATATGTAAAAGCACTTAAACCAAAGAAATTTATTTACCCATGCATCTCAGCCTCCTTCTCAACATCTGAAAACATTTGAAGAAGGCTTTAGAATGAAGGAGTTGGGAACAGCACCACTGTTATGCTGCCAACTGTCCTTTGGGACAGCTGGATTTTTGGACAGCTGGATTTCTGTGAGCACAGATGCAATTGGGTGTCCATGCCCACAAGAAGTCATCTTGTTCCTTTTCTACCCCTTTAAATTGAAGAAAGAGAACAAGACACTCCATGACATCCCATTCCAGGACCAGCCTGTGGTTATGGACCATGTCCATCAGCAGATGCATGCTGTCAGCACCTGTTTTGGAGAGCTGCCCAAGAAGAAGAAGAAGGCAAGTTAAATTAAAAAAAAAAAAAAAAAAGAAAAGAAAAAAAAAGAAAAGGAGGCTTTGGCTCATCAAGAGCATTTAAGCAGATGGTGAACTCTAAGCAGCCTTAAACTATTTGCTGAGTTAAGACTAAACCTAATTTCAAGACCACTCTGTAATGCTTTGCTATATGAGGCTTTTATGAGGCTTTTTTTTCACTCATTAAACATGAAGCATTACATAAATATTGCCAGCATGAACCATCCCCACTAGGGCGTAGATCACCAGAGTAACGCTTTGCATTACAGTTTGGAGCATCTTTTACTTGTTACCAGATCTGTGAATGGCATGTGTGGTATAACAAGATGGCAGCTGAGTTAGTAGGGATGATATTATGGAAAGGTCATAAACTGACCCAGTACAGCTATGGTCTGCTTAAGGGAAATGGCTCTTGGGGAGTGTATGTGTCCACTTTAGGGTCTTGCTACTGTCTACTCCTTGTCTGAATGCATTTAATAATACTCTGCAGAGGGAGGAAAAAATATCCAAAATAGTAGACAAAGAAATGAGCTTTGAATGATGCCCAGTCTGTTTCTTTACAGACCAAGCTGCTCTCTGCAAGCAAATATGAAGGTAATGATTTCATCTTTAAAGTGAATCAGGGGGAGTCTAGATAAGTTTTTCACAGCTAACAGTGCTTTAGACCAGAACGCCTTCTCTGTCTCCCTCTACAAAAACATGCCATGGAGTCCTCTCCGGGGAGCTGGCTTTATGTCCTCTCACATGAAACTGTGGAGCAGATACTTCGCAGTCCCTTGACTATCTGCTGCAACAGCATATGCCACAGCTCTGGTTTCTGGCACAAAACTAACTTGTCTCTGGGTGGGTTTTGTGTTGTCATCATAGCTGAAAGGAATGAGCTTTCAGTAAAGCTCTCAAAGCACAGGGATGACCATGCCTCCTCCATAATGACGCCAGTGGCTATTTGGATAAAATGAGGAGATGAAGCATGCTGTGGTTTCTTCTTTACAGTCTGGGTCTTCTATAATCAAGTAGCAGGGAAAGAAAACAGGGACTTCTCTGTTCCCTAATACCTGCGGTGCAGCCACAGACCTGGCCAGGTGTTACCTCTCTGAAAACAAAAATACCATAGAACAGAGACGGATATGAGCAAATACCAAAGTGGTACATGGTTGGCCCCAGCCCTGAGGGGCAGCAGAGGCCTGTTTGACCACTGACATCCTCCAGCTGGTGACCTTGGTGGGTGGGTGCCCCAAGGGAAACCTGTTCTCCGAGGCCTGGTGCCAGACCTGGGCCAGCCTTGAATCCCCAAAGGGACAGGTGTGTTCCTACTTTCTGTATAGGAAAATCAGGTGGTGATCAGCACTTGCTTCTGTGCTGGAGCTTTGGCTCCTCTTTGACTGCATTCTGGCCTGTATCAGGAATGGTGTGGCCAGTAGGACAAGGAAAGTGATTGTCCCCCTGTACTCATCACTGGTGGGGCTGCATCTCGAGTGCTATGTTTGCTTTTGAGCCCATCACTACAAGAAGGACACTGAGGCACTAGAACATGTCCAAAAAAGGGCAACAAAGCTGGTAAATGGCCTAGAGCACATGTTTAATGAGGAGCAGCTGAGAAAGTTGGGGTTTTTTAGCCTGGAGAAAAGGAGGCTCAGGGAAGACCTTCTTGATCTCTACAACTACCTGAAAGAAAGTTGTAGAGAGGTGAGGGTCAGCCTGTTCTCCCAAGTAACAAGTGATAGAACAAGAGGAAATGGCCTTAAGTTGCACCAAGGGAAGTTTAGATTAGATATAAGGAAGAATTTCTTTACTGAACGGTTATCAGGTGTTGGAACAGCTTGCCCAGGGCAGTGGTTGAGTCCCCATCCCTGGAGGTATTTAAGAGTCACGTAGACGTAGTGCTGAAGGATATGGTTTAGTCAAGGTCTTCTCAATGTTAGGTTAATGATTGGCCTAGATGATCTTAAAGGTATTTTCCCATCCAGGAAATTCTGTGATTCTGTGATCCTGACCCTTCTTTCTTCTCTGCAGTGACCCAGAAGGTGACCAAATTGTTGGCTGATGAAGAGTTGACAGGTGAGTATCAGAGTTAGGACCATCCCTATCCCAAGAGCTCCAAGATGAAGGCTGGCACTTGGCTTGGAGTGTTGTGCAGTGAAGACAAGGGGGTGCTGGGCAAAGCTGGCAGTGGTGGGTTCACTGAGAGGATGAGCTTGCTGGTCCCCTCTCGGCTGTGTGGAGTGCAAAAGCACCAGGACTAGCCCTGCTACCAGTGCTTCATCTGGGAAAGCTGCCCCAGGCAGGAGGGATTTTGTAAAAGTTGTGGCTGGAATTAATCAAACTAAAGGAGGAAGTTGCCTCTTTGTAGCAAGATGCAGTCTGCTGAGAGCAACCAGTTCCTTGCTCTGGGACTGTTGGGAACCATCTTCTCAAAGAGGAAAAGGGTCCCACCAGCCTCCTCCCCAGGGCACAACCTGCAAGTCACTGCACTGGTACCAGCATCCACCTTTACTCCAGGAGAAGAGGAGGCCACCCTGGGTAGCAAGCAGAGGCTGCTGGAAGCACTTCAGGGAAATCCAAACTTCCTGAAGCAGTTTCACCCCATTGTGGAGGAAGCACTGGAGGAAAATCTGGAGAGCATGGGGGTCAAAAGGGTAAGTCTGTCCTGTCAGTGCCATTTGCAATGCCAGCCCTGAGCTGGTGCAGGGACACAAAGACTGCTCTGAACTGTTGCTTCTTTTTGGGGGGGATTGGGGAGCGATCAGAACATTAACAGGCAATGAAATAAAAAGATCCCTATATGGAGCAATCACATTCTGAGAGGCAAATGGGAAGGTGGAGGCAGAATCCCATGGTAGCACATGGAATAGCCACCGTGCTCCCATCTCTGAGGCTAGTTATCAGTATTTCTCCAGCAAATCTTTCTTACAAGCAGCCTTTCATATGCTACATTACCCAGGGCTCCCTCTCTTCTAGGAAAGGAGGGTGTTTGAGGGCACAGCAGCCCCTGTCACAGGGATTTCAAGGGGACTTTCACTGTCCAAGTCCTTTTCATGCCAAGCGTCTTAAATAGCACTTCCTACAATTCTTCCCGAGCTCTCCGTAATGCAACACCCCCACCTAGCACCTTGGAGAGATGGTGCAAGGGCGGGCAGCAGGCGGGCAGCGGGCACTGTTTTGGGTCCCGAAGGCACAAAGAGAAAGCAGCACTCCTGGGGTCATTTCACACAGGCTGCAGCCCTAACAAGTTCCCCCTTTCCCTGGCAAGTTATTTGGGAACACTGAGGTGGTGTCAAAAGCAGTGCAGGTGTCCAAAGACAGGGCTAGTGGTTTACACCCCCTCCATCCTTCACTTCTTATCATTTTCCATCTCTACAAACCCAGGACATCCATAGTCACAAGCCCTCCACAAGCTGTAAATACTTCCCAAGGGAAGATGTTGCAGTTACACTGTAGCCGAGAAATTGCCCCGAATAGCTGAGATTTCCTCTTCAGCAGTCATTTAAGCTTGCAGAATGCTGTTGAGATATGCTGCCAAGGGTGCGGTACCTGGTGCTGTGCAAGGACAGCGTTGGACTCCTCATCTGCCCTCTGTTTTAGGTTGCAAAAGCAAGTTCCCCTCAGACCTACAGAAGACTGCAGGCACAGGTCACGCTTCAGCAGCAACAGAAGTCTAAGAAATTTCCTGGTTTCCTCCAGCCATGGAACAAGTTCATCCAAGCTGTGATTGAGAAAGTCAAACACCGCAAGAAGTCTGTCAGTGCTTCTCAGATCTCCATCATCTCAGGTGAAATGAATTCCTGTCCTCTTTAGATACTAACTGTGAGGACCTGTCACCACCCACTGATGGCCATGGGATGCTGTCCCTTTACCCAGTGGGGCAACAAGGCAGAGAAGAGTAAGAAAGGGCAGTGCAAGTCTCTGCAATTGCTCTCTGCATATTGAGCTGACACCAGCTGGCCTGACATATTCAGGAAAAAACATCATCTGTCCCCAAAATCCCCAGCAGAATAACATACAGTTTCTGGAAGTGCTTGCAAATCCCTTTTCCCCCTTTTTCTACAAAACCCTATGTTGGATGGGCTGTGTTTCTCCCGTAAGGGTGACCCACAGGACTACCAGGAGATGGGTGGTGATTCTCATTGCTCTCAGTATTGCCTTTCAGCTCAAAACCCAAAGAGTCCCGGGTCTCTTTGTGGGTCTCAGCTCATGTCGATACCTGATGAAGTAGAGCCCGAGGACTCAGTGATTCCCCATCCCACTCCTCGGAGCAGAAACATCCACAGCCCTTCGAAGACTCCTTGGGACACCCTGCAGACCTCCAAAGCTAGCAGCACCCACCAAGGACTTGTCCAACCACAGAAGTGAGTCCCATCAAATCCTTTTGGTTTCCAGGCAGGCAGGCAGTGCCCAGGACCCTCAGTCACAACCTGTCCCCAAGTTTTGCTGAGTGCTGCCCAAACAGCAGTACCTTTGGAAACTGCCAAGTTGTGGGTGATGTGGCACCCCAGAGGGGTTGGTTTGGGAAAGGCCTTTCCTGGGGTCTCTGCCCATGTGGGCTGACTCAAGCAACCCAGTAAAGTCAGACTTGAGGGCTTGTACCCACCATGTAGTGCTGGCGAAAAACACAGGGCATTTCCTACTGGTGTTCAGCTCCTTCCCCTCCCAGAACCTCTGCAAGGGAATGAAGGAGTTGTCTTGGATTTGGAGAGCAAGCATAGTAAAGATATAAAATAAAAGCTTGGAGGAACTGTGCACACTATTCAGAGAAAAAAAATAGTAGAGAGGGTGCTAGACAACAGCAGAGAAGAAGAGAAGCTCATCTGTGACCAAGAGCAGGTGAGGTAAAGGAGTTGCTGTTTTGCTCCAGGAGCAACAGAAAGCTGGATCTAGGTTTTAAACTCAATCAAAGCAATACCAACCACAGGCAAGGTGCAGGTGTGAGGTTTTGTTTGAAATGCTAAGAGCGAGGTGTTTGCAGTTGGTGGAGGTGATGGACCTGTCCCTGTCCATGCACACTGTGAGGCTTCTCCAGGGGCTGCCTTGGTCATGGCTGGATCATGGCCTAGAGGATCATGTGGCTTCCCTGGATCTGCTTCAGGAGTTGCAACAGCATGCCTGACCCATCTTTCTGTGCACCAGATCAGACGTGATTCTGGGAGGAAATCAGCCCACCCTATCCCCCATGAGCTTCAGGGCTAAGCAAGAGCCGGTGCTCTCCCCAGTGATGCTGGGGGATGAGACTGACTCCAGCGTATTGGACCTGGACTTGCTGGAGAAAATATCTGGTTCAGGTACTGTCTGTTCTTGTATCAATTGCTGTGGGTCAGTGAGGTAGTGGGTATAGTCCTGGTCAGAAACATCAGCACTGCTGTGCAGCCTTCTTCCTGGGGCTGTACTGGGACAAGTCTTACCCCACTGTCCCCCATGCCCAGCCAGGCAATGAGGTAGTGGGGGCTTTATCCATCAGCAAATTGTGTGCCTGACCCTGCTAGGGTATTTCTGCAGGGTGTAATAAATCCCGCAGCTCTTCATTTGCTCAGGGGGAAACCAGAGTGTCTAGGGGATGCAGGGAGCCACACAGGGCCCAAATGGCTGTCAAACACAAGGAAGAAAACCTTATGTAACTGTTGGCTATATGCTGTAAAACCTAATGTGAACCATGTGTCAGGTGGGGATGGCCCTGTGGCCCCTCAGAGATTTGGGAGACAGCAGGAGGCATCTCTCACCCATGCATTAACTGCAGACAGCAGCAGGTACTCCTTACATGTGGCATTGTGTGTCCCAAGCCAAAAAGATCTGTCAGTGCTGTGTCACACACCGCTAGCCCAGGATGCACGTGCAGATGAAGGTTTCTTCCAGCATCCTTGCACACACCAGGTAGTTACCCACCCAAGTGCTTGCTCAGGGAGGGAAACCAAATGGTTTATGCTATGCACAAAACATCTCCTTCATGAAACAGCCCCGTGGGAACAGGTCTAGAAAGGGCTAGTGAGTTTAAGTTATTTAGAAACCATCTCACCCTGGGGTGCCTAGTGATCTTCTCCCTTCTCACCTGGCTGTGCCATCACAGTGCCTTGGGGCTCCCTGTTTAACCTGCTCTGCCCTGCACAGGGACAGCCACACCCATGCCTTTGAGACTGTTGGAGAAACACCTGAGTGCAGTGGCACAGAGACCACCCAGTGGAGTGACACACTTCCCACCTGTGAGCTTGACATCACTCATAACCAGACAGTCCCCCACGAGCCTCCAGGTATCTTGTGGAAATGGGCACAGAGATGTTTTCTGACGTCATTTCAAAAAAAAAAAAGAAAACAAGAAAGGGGGGGGGGCATGCCATACCCTCTTCTCAGCTCCTACACATCATCAGTGCCACAGGGCATAGTCTCTGTGCAGGGAGTTCAAACTTAGAGCAGTAGAGACTTAGCCCCTGGCCCCTTCATCCAGTTGCAGACATCTGTCTTTCCCCTAATGGTTGGTTGTTCACCGTCTTTGGGGAAAATATCAGTATTCATGCAATTGAGAGCAATACAGGAGATCACAGGGTGGCAAAGTGATTGTGGGTCTGGCCCTGATACTCCCCTCTGTGCTATTCTCCAGTTTACAGGTGAGACCAGTGACCTGGAGATCTCCTCCCTGGAGGACCTGGCCTATCCACTTGGTGACAGGGAAGGGACACTGCTCTGCCGGCAGCCACTGGATGGAGCCACAAGACCAGAAGTAGTCAGCAGCTGCTCTGAAGCCTCCCCAGGGCTAATCTTTGGCTATGGCAACCCTGTTTTTTGAGGTCTGAAAATGAGTGAATTCTTCTCTCCATCATACACGAGCAATAACAGTGTCAGATGGTGCCATGGGCTTTTGGAACCCCAGCAGCTCTCATTACACTGTAGCTGCATATCTTGAAAATGACTTTTTCAATTTTATAGTCTGAATTCTATACCTGTTTTCTGTTGCTCATTGCTTACAATGCTTTTTCCGTATCTTTTTCTACATGCTTCATTTAATAGCTCTTGTTCTTTTTGTTGAGTTTCCATTGTAACAAGCACTACTTTTAATAAATTAAAGGAAGGATGTTTACACTTCTTTCAGAGCATTGGTATTGGTAACTAGGAAAAATAAATGAGCATTTTACCTGCAGCATATTAGAGGTGGAGGTAGCAGCAAGAGAGGGGTGATAAGGAAACCTGCTCCTAAGAGAAGGGTGATAGGAAACCTGTCCCAGCTCAGGCACTTCTGCCCTTGCTCCGTGCCATACAGCAGCCCTGGGCTGGAGTCTGGTGCTGGCAGAGTCAAGTGACAGGCACCTTGCCCTCATGCTGCCAGCAACTCTCAGAGCCTGATGCTGCATCCCCTCCCTCTCAAGCCTTTGCACCTGCTCCTCGGGTCAAATCCTGCCATCTGACATGCTGTGGTTTTGCAACACTTGCTAGTGAGTGGTGGAGCAGGCTTGGTCCATGGGCTGCTTAACACCCAGACACTTTTCCTGAAAAGCTAAAAAACCTGGAAGTTCTGTTAAATGAGGGAAGATGCAACCCTAGCATCATGGCATGGTTTAGAGGAGCAAGGCCTGTCCAGTACCCATGCTTTTTCCTAAACATGGTTTTACCTTTCCTCCAGTGCAAGCAGCCCAATCCTCACACTTCTGCCCTGTCCTGCATCCCCAACTCAGGCCTGTAACCCCATCCCTCCCATACCCAAACTGCTCCACTTCAGTTCCCAGAGTTTTTTATTTTCCTGCTATTTTTTTCAACCTTGTATTCAGTTCAGCACAGCATGGAGGGTTTTCCAGGGTCTTCACCAATTGCTGGCCCCTCTTTTTTTCTACCAGAAGTAACTCCTTTGGCTTTGACCTCTCTGGAGACCCTGGAAATAGTAAAGCAAGCTCAAAGCCAGCAAGATAAAGAACTGGCCAACCATGCAAATCAGGATTTTCCTCTTAAAAAGGGGTTTTTGCACTCCCATCACAAACTGGAGGGTTGGTTTTACCACCACTACCCCAGCTGGTGCCTGCACAACCAGCTTCCAGCTTGCAGGTACTGTAACAGAGCCATACCATATAGCACATCCATGGGGCATAGACGTGACCCCTATTCCCATCGCAGCAAAGCAGCACAGCTACACTGCTACACAGGTGGCAGCAGGGCCAACGTCCAACCAGAAATGGGACTGAGAGCTTCTGTGGGATGGTGGTCATCTCCTCCAACCATCAGAGCCTGGCACCACACCCTGCCTGACACTCCCTTCCCTTCTTGCTGACCTGCCCAATGTGCAACCTTTCCACAGCTCTGGGACCTGTGCTGGAGATGTATCTCTTTTGTAGTGGTGGAGACCTGATGGTTATGGAGAGTTGATGGCTATGGAGAACTGACGAGTATGGTTTGTGCTCACTGGGAGCAGTGGTGTTCAGTGAGACAGCCTACCCTCCCTATTCATACAAGCCACCAGAGATGCCAACTAGACTCATAGCTTGACCTGCTTAGTGGGAAAGGGACTGGTCGTTGCCTGAATAAATCTTGTTTTCCTTCAATTCTGTGTGTGGCCTTTCCTTTGCTTTCATTAAACTGCCTTTATCTTGATCCATGAGGGTTTGGTTTTATCCCATCTTATTTTCTTCCTTTTGTCCTGCTGAAAGTGGAGGGGAGCAATAGAGCGGCTTGGTGGGCACCTTGCACCCAGCAGAGGTAAACCCACCACAGTTATTTTCCCCTCAGTGGCTTTCACAGCCTCCTTGGCCACCTAATTCCATTGGCACATTCAATTTAGCACATCCATGGGTCACAGACATGACCCCCTTCCCACTGGAGCAAAGCAGCACTGCTACACTCAGGTCGTTGCCAAGGGTTTAATGCTGTTGGAGTTTCATGGTCTTCAGAACAGTATATTTTCTCATCTATTTTTCTCAGTGACATTTGTCTTCATGGGTCTCCAGTTATTGGTAACTGTCCAGGACAGTAATACTTTTATAAAACATAAATATGCATGGGACAATTAGTAGATGTTCATAACACAGCACTAACAATCTCTGAATGCAGCACAACTCTCACAAATAATACCAGGCAGAAAAAGAACTAAAGGAAAAGAAAAATCTTATCAAAATTATTCAGCTTGAAATATCTCACCCAGAGAGCTATTCTCCCATAATATTTGGGGCAAGCACAATGTCATAAATCTTAGTGCTACTAATCCATAGACTCATTCATCTCTGTTCAGCTATATAAAAGCAATAACCTTGTCACTATAGGAAGGAAGATTGGGCTTTTAATTGCATATATATTTCAGGAGAGTTCTTATCTCATAGTCCAATTTGTAGCTTCAGATATGCGTCTTTGCTTCCCTTGGTCAAAGTCCATGCAAATCTGCCATGCTCTCACATTAATGCTGCAGAAGCTCAGAAAGAGCCTATATAGAGCTCTTCTGGCAGATAATACACAGAGCCGTTTCAGCGTTTGCTTTATTAGACAAGCCTATATTTAATTAGCTCCTTTCAAATGGGAGGATGATCAAATTTATGGAAACAAAACTATTCCTGAATGTGGGCACACATGCACCCACACAGATCACCAATCATAATTTCCCTGACTCATCTCCCTTGACTCTGCAAGCGCTACCAAATGCATCCTTTACTCTGCAGTTTATTGCCAGTAAAGGCAAAATAATTGGCAGAGTGCAGGGTCTTCCCTCTCACCAGTAACAATGGCAGAGATCTACAGAGATTTGCAGATTCCAGTTATTTCCAGGCTTTACTCAGCCAAAGACTACTGCAGTCACAAAGCTACTTGTGTCTGTGCGATTGGTCAAACCAGCAAGCCCAGTTCAGCCCAGCAAATATTTAACTGCTTCTCTCACACTGCTGCCAGGCAGGAAGGCAAGATGGAGATGTCTTTTCTTTGCATGCCTTGGCATAGCACTGTGCCCTCCATGTCTGCATCGTGACCGGGTGAAAGCAGCAGGAGACAGATCAGTTGGGCTGAAAAGGGTCCATGTCCCAAGACGTGGAAACACCAAGTGCTTTCTACAGCAGGCAGGGCAGCTTCATGACTGTGGCTGCTACTTTTCCCCATGCTGTCATTCCCCTCATGCACAATGCCCACAACTCATGGTCATGCCCACCACGATATAAGGACCATTTTGTCCAGAAACAGGGGAGCAGCTGTAATATCAGCTGTTGTTATACCACAAACAGGCTCATAAATAAATAATTCCCTGGTTTGGAATTTGATTTTTTTCAGTAAAGTTCACTGCCTTAAAATTTTTCATACTTCAGGTTTTCAGCTGAGGTAAGGAAATGAAAACTGATGTTGGAAGATTAGAAGTCTACTGAGGACAGGAATTCCCGGATACAGCTCTCTCTCAGCTCTCTGCTGCTCTCCATAATGCTCCTTGCAGCAATCTTGTCATCTACACGCTTGCACACATCAAAGTGAAACCGAGAGATAGCTGGCTCAGTGAGTTTGTTAGACTGTGTTGCATAAAAATAAAATAAAGCTTTCAAAGGTGCTTTCTTGTGATTTTATGTGTGCACTTTTTTTTTTTTTTTTTTTTTTTTTTTTTTTTTTTTTTTTTATTTTAATTAGAAATCTG
>JANIJG010024911.1:0-18431 GCA_024611175.1 Megaceryle torquata | reverse complement strand
AACATCTTTTACCAGGAACAGATTTTGCCATTGATCTCTGCTCACAATTCTTATTTGCCCATAGATGTAAGGCAGGCTAGTTGGGTTTGGGGGGGAGGGAAATGTGGAGAGGCTGTTGAGTTGGACTTTTTGGTTTTAGGGGTGCTGGGGAGGGTAGGGAAATGTGGAGGTGCTGTTGAGTTTAGGGATGCTGGAGGGAGCAAGGGAAAGTTGGGCAGGGCTGGTTGGGTTGGGTTTAGATGGGTCAGGGAAACTTTGGGTGGGCTGTTGGGATGGGTTGGTCAGTTTTAGGGGTTATGGAGGCATCAAGGAAACACTGAGTGGGCTGTTGGGCATGGGATAGTGGGTGTAAGGCTGTCTGGGAATGGGGTTACTATTGGGGTGGGCTGATTGGTTATAGAGGCTGTGTTTGGGGCCCAGGGGAATGTTGGGTGGGCTGACTGGGTTTAAGAGGGGCTCTTGGGGTGGGGTGGTTAGGTTGAGGGGTGCTGGGAAATGTCAGAGGAACTTTGGGTGGGCTGTGGGGGCGATATGCATAAAGGATGGGTATCTTCCCCAGGGTGCCATTTTTCCCCCCATACCCAGCAGCAGTAGCTTGACGGTCCTGGCATCCTTCTCAGCGTCCTCCTTGAGCTTCTTCTCCAGCTCGCGTGAGTGCTTCTCCTCAGCGCTGGCCCCAGCACCCATCCTTGGCCCCGTGGCCCTGCGACTCACCCGCTCCTTGGAGGTCAGCACCAGGATGGGCAACGAGCTCCAGCCCCCTGCCTTCTCCAGCGCACCTGCTGCCGACTGCCCCTCTGCCACTGCTGCTGCCACCACCACCCACCCAATGTGGGCCAAGGACAGGGCCAAGGTCCCTGGGGCTGCCCAGTGGGGTGCTGTGCTCAGCACCCAGGGCTTAAGCCAACACACAGAGAGCCCCCTTCACCCCCCCCGCTCTCCCCAGATAAACCCCCTTAAATCTGCAGCAGGCTGAGCTCAGCAATCCCATGGCTCCTGACGTCAGCACTTCTGCCGGAGGGCCCAAGGCTGGGGAATGCCCCCCACTTTGCCCCCTCCTTGGGGCTGGGGAGAGTAACCCAGCCACCCCATGGGACATAAGACCCCCCACCCAGCTTCAGCTCTGCTGTGGACCCTGGTGAAGAATCAGAGCTGGAGGGGAGCACCGCTGGGGCTGGTGGCAGTGGACAGAAATGTCTCCATTGTCCCCAGATCATATTGGTCAGTCCCTGCACGCTGGACCAGTGCCTACAGCCCCCTCAGTAAGCTATTACCATGTCCCCAGGTCCCTGTGCCCAGGGTCCCCAGGGGTACATCCCCCCCCAGCCAGTGATCGAATGCCAGCCTCAGTTAGCCCATCCTTTGTCCCAAGGGCTCCATCCAGGACCTTCCACCAATGCCCCCAGACTCCTCCAGGTGCACTCCTTAGGGTCCCCAGACACTCCCCAGTACATTCCCAGTGTCAGCAGCCAACCCAATATCACACTCTGCTGGAATGGTTCCAGCAACACCTGCACAATGTCCTCGGGGTCAGTGGAGTACATCCCCAGGGTCTCCAAGCCCCTTCCCAGAAACAGTCCCCAGTATCCCAAAGAGAAAACACTGTATCTGCCCGGTATACCCCAAGCAATTCCAGTATCCTACACTGTCTTCAGTGCCTACTGTCCAGGAGTACCCCAGTGCCACCCCCATACCAACCGCAGTGACAACCACACCCTCCCCCCAGTGTCCCCAGGCCCCTCAAGGTCCCTCCCAATGTGTCCTTAGGCCACCAGTTCTGCCCCTCCCGTGTCCCCAGTTCCCCCCATTGCCATCGTGGCCACCCTAGTAAGAATTAGTGTCCCTAGGGACACCCTAGTAACCCCTCTGTGTACCCACGCCCCCGCCCATAGTGTCCCCAGGCCCTGTCAGTACTCCCCCAGGTCTCTCCAGTAAAGCCCAGTGCTCCGGATCACGATACCCCGCTGTCCCCAGTGCCCCCTTCCCGGCACAGCGGGGCTTCTGCAGTGCCACATTTGGCCGCCAAGGGGCGGAAGAACCCAGTCCAGCTCCCGGCCCAGAGCCCCCAGTACGGCCCTGCTCCGCCCCAGTGTGCCCACTACTGACCCCAGTATAAGCTGGAACCTCCCAGCAGCGACACCAGTGTCTCCCAGGACTGCCCAGAGGAGCACGGTACCACCCCTATTGACCCCTTTACCGACCAAAGTGCTCCCAGTACAGCCCAGTATCGTCCACTACCACTCTATAGTGCCTCCTATAGAGACCATAACCACTCCTCCACACCATGCTCCCACCAGTACTGACTCCCAGTACCAAATCTTAGTGCTCCAGTACGTCCCTTAGTGCTTCCAGTACTGATTCCGAGTGCCCCCAGTGCCTCCAGCAACACCCAGTACTGGTAGCTTGCCCAGCTCAGTGTATGCCCCCAGTGTACCCCTAACACCCAGGCAGCACCACCCGGTACTGCCACCTCCCCACATCCCCCATGCCGCCCAGCACCCACCCTGCAGCACCCAGTGCCCTCAGCTTCCCCGTGTTCCCAGTGCCTCCCCAGGATTCACTGTTCCCCACCTGGCTCCAGCCCAGCTCTCTGCACCCCCCGTGGGGCTCAGAGGCAGAGCTAAGAGAGGCCCAGCAGCAGTACAGCCCCGGGCTGCCCACTCCCCACCCGACGGAGCACACACAGGCGCCTGGGGCTGTCCCAAAGCCAGTGTTTATTTGGGGGGTCCCCCCGTCCACCCCTGCACTCCCCACATACAACTATTTACAACCCTTCACACCCACGGGGTGGCCCAACCGTGTGGCTGATGGGCCAGGTGCCCCATGTACTCGTGGGTGCCAGTGAGTACCAGCAACTGTCAGAGGCTTTACCCTAGGATAGCCCCTTCTCCTTCCCTTCCCCACCCACAGATGCCGGACAAGCCCTCACCATGGCCTGGACACTGGGTCCTGTCTTGAGGGTCCTGTCTCCCCCACCTGCCAAGCCCCAGGGGGGCACTTGCTACTCAATAACCAGGTGGGAAACTGAGGCACAAGGTGATGAGGGCCATGCCCATGTTGCAGGGGTCAACCTTGTCTGGTGCTACCTCTTTCCCTGCCTTGCTCCTCCCCTTGCAGGGGTTTATCGCCCTTTCGAGGGCATCATCCCCTCCCAAAGCAGGACCTGGCCCCTCTGGCTCTTGGCACAGTGCTGTGCCCCAGCCGAGGGGACAGTGGCTGCAGTGCCCAGCATTCCCCACACACCAGATTGCTGGCTGCAGTAGCCCAGAGGTTCCCACTCCTCCTTGGGGCTGGGGAGGTGGGGATTGCATCATCCCAGTGACTATGTACAATCTACAAATAAATACCATTGCTTGGGGTGGGGGGAGCGCATGTGTCTGCGTGCGTGTGTGCAAGTATGTATATATATATATTTATTTATAGATATTTTTAATATTAAAAGGGGGGGAATAGACCACTGTGCTAACAAAGTCCCTGATGATGATTTCATGTATGCCCGTAGGTCTCTGGCTGGTGATTCCGGCGGTTTCGAGGCTTCTTCTGGTCCTGCTGCTCCTTGGCTTTGAGGCCAGCCAGTGGCTGGGGGGGGCTAGCAGCCATGTGCTGCCAGTAGCCCTGGCAGTACTGGTCCAGGAGTCCCATTTCAGGCTGGGTGAGGAGCTGGAGCAGGTCCTGGTAGCGGGGAGTGGGGGCACCAGGCAGGCCAGGGCGGGTTTCTGCCTGGACCAACACGGCATGGACTGCGCGGCTGCTGAGGACACGGAGCTGCACCTTGGTCACCGTATGCTTGAAGTTGTTCTCAGTGGCAGTGCAGGAGTAGAGGCCGCTGTCAGAGAGCTGGAGGGCACGCAGCAGCAAGCCCTGCTCCGTCCGCAGAACCCGGCCCTCCACCCGCAGCTGAAGGGGAAAGGGGGCATGGCTCAGCTGGCTGGCACCTGGCACCCCCCAATCCCCCTGGTGCAGCACCCTGCCCTACCTCTTTCCGACGGTCGCTGTTGTCCTTCTGCAGCAGCCATTTGATACTGGCCTGGGGCGAGCGGGGTTGGCACTCCAGGAAGGCGGTACTGCCCTCCACCCCATACTGCACAGCCTCCACTGTGTTCTTGTTAGCTGCAGGAGCAGGCCATGGGCAGCTGGTCATGTGCCTCTATGGCCCTGCCCTGCTGCCCCCTTGCCCAGACCACCACCTCTCCCTTGGAGAGTTCCTGTCCTCCTCCAGCTGCAGGTCTGCCTGCTCCCCAGCCAAGCAGCAAGCATGCTCCTCCTCCTCTAGTGTAGCCATGCATCCATTCATCCATCCATCCACTCACCAACCCATCCATCTGTGCTCATCCTCCTCCCCAATGTAGCCATTCTTCCATCAAGTTATCTGTCCATTCACCCATCTGCCCACCCATCCATCCGTGCTGACCTTCTACCCACACAGCAACCAAGGCACCCACCCACACCTGTGCACCTCTGACCGCTGCCCACCCCCTCCTGCCCCTGCCCTCCATATGCTCCCGTGCTGTGGAGCTGTGCTCCAGTTATCCCTCACCGTTGGAGTTGTATCCTCGGCACTGCCGGATGGGGTTGCCGTGCCTCACGTCCTGCCGCCGGCTGCGCCTGCAGGGAGGTGGGAGGTGAGCAGGGGAGCCTGAACCCAGGGGGTCCCTCCCTGCCGCTCTCTGCCGTCCCCCCCATACCTCTTGGAGGAGGCAGAGTAGCGGGTGCAGGCGCTGCCGTCCCAGGCGCAGTACGGGTCCCGTGCCAGGCAGCAGTCCGCACAGGCTTCCCCATACACATCACAGCGGTGCAGGGCCAGGTGGGTCACGCCTACGGCCGAGGACACATACAGCTGTTGCTGTTGGAGGACAAAGAGGACAGGGTGAGATGCTATCTTGTCCTCAGTCTTCAAGGACACCCCAAAATGAGCCACGGCCTCCTGGTACTGGGACCGGACGAGACACCAGGGCCACCCGCCCACCTCCTGCTCTGGTGCTGTGGTGACAACGGGCAGTGCCACAGCCAGGCACATGATGGGATCTGCCCGGCTCGCTGTGCTGTGCCATGACTCACCCTCTTGGAGGAGATGGTCATTGTCTTGATGGGTGCCGGCACCTAGGTAGGAACAGGAGTGAAGGAGATGAAGGGGCAACTACCTGGCCTGATGCTGCCACCCCAGGGTGGGCACCTCAACCCCTCTGCAGGCGGCTGGGGTAGGCAGGAGCAGGCAGGGGGAGATGCAAGGGGGCAGCAGGCAGAAGGACCAGTGCCTGATGTCCTTCCAGAGATGGCCATGGGGTGACTGATGTCCCAAGGGGTTGTTTTGTGTCTCAAGGGGCCAGCTGATGTCCCAAGGGTCTGTTTGGTGGGTCAAAGACATGCAGCAGAGGTGGGGGGAAAGGCTAGTCCTTACTTTAAACACCTCAATCTCCTCCAGCATGAGCTCCTCTGTTGCCATGTCATCCCGGGGCAGAACGATGACCTTCTGCACGGTGCCTCTATCTGCAAGACATTATGGTGCCCAGGTGCTCAGTGCCACCCCTGGGCACCTGCACCCTCCCCTCCTGGGAAGTGGGTCCCTGCTGTGGCTGGGGGGATGAAGGACCCCCCCAAGCCCATCCCCATCTCTCTCCTGCCACAACAGGCCGCTGTGCCTAGGTTGTGGTATACTGACTCAGGTCACTGCCTGTGGCTATGGACTGCCACTGTCCAGGGCAGGGTGAGGACAGCAGCTGGGGACAAGCACCAGTCCAGTGGAAGGACCAGGATGGACCACGGGGGTCCTTCTGGGATGCGTATTAGAACAGAGGAAGTGCGTGGCTGGATAATGGTGCCCCGAGGTTGGGCACAGGGGCTGGGGAAGGACAAGGCTAGATGCTGGTGTCTCTAGAATGGACAATTGGGCAGGGGAAGCACAAGACTGAATGATGGTGGGCTTAGGATGGGCAATGGAAAGCATGTAGGATGGGCACCAGGGCAAGGGGAGGATCAGGCTGCATGATGGCATCCCTACGATGGGAGGCACTATGCTGGAACACTGGCTCTGGGGATGGGAACTGGACTAAGGGAAGGACTAAGCTGGTGAGGTCTGTGGGATGGGCACCAGGGCAAGGGAAGAACCAAGCTGGAGCCTCGAGGAGGGGCAGGGATCTCAGGGGTGAGGGTCTCAGCCCCTCAACCCACTCCAGCGTGTCGGAGGACACCGTGCTCTGGCCAGCCCTGGTGGTGCCTGTGCCCTCCGGAGCCGCGCCGGAGCATGCTGCGTTCCCCGCGGTGCGCGGCGTGGGTACCTGTGCCCAGGAAAAGCACCTCATAGCGCCCGTCTGCCGCATCCACCTGGTCGACGGCCACGGTGGTGAAGCGGTAGTTGACGTTGGTGCGGACAACCAGTGGCTGTCGGTGGGTGGGGTAGACGGCATGGTACATCAATGGGTGCGCACGCATGAAGTTGATCACTTCGTCAGGGTAGTCCTTTGTTGACTTCATGGATGGAGTGAAGGTCCCCCCGGGGCACTATAGCACAAATGTCACCAACGCTTGGTGACCTGGTATCTGGGCACAGGTCTGAGGGTGCTGACTGCCTGTCAGGCGCCAGCCCACTGCCCTGTGCGTGCCTGGGGAGAACTTACAGTGCCTGGCCGAGGGTAAGGCATTTTGCCCGTGTAGGGCATCCACTGGTAGTTGGGTCCTTCCTTGTGCGCAAAAGGCCCATTGAAGACCATGCGGATGTCGGCCATGGAGTAGACACAAACAGCAGAGCCCTTGAAGACTGACCTGGGAGGAAGGACCTGCTGCCACCCTCCAGCTTGGCACTGCCTGCCACCGTGGCATTGCTGGGAGCCCCACCCACCAGAGGGGTCCCCTCTCCACTGCACTGTACAGAAAGGGTCAGCACTCACCCCGAAGCAGAGAACACAGCATAGATGACAGGGTTCTTGGTGTCCTGAGTCTGCTGGATGAAGACATCCTCTTGGGACAGAAAGATAGGGGTGTCACCAAGGGGGAAGTGGGCTGGGACTCCCCCACACCCAGGGATGCCAGGGCACGGGGAAGAACAGTACCTCATGGGACAGTAAAAGGTGGGTAACAACAATGGGGTCCCCAGCCCTCCCCAGGGTGTCCCTCAAGCCCACAGTGGTAGAGAAGGTCCCTGTCCCCCTTCTCGCCCACTCACGGAGCTCATCAAAGTGTGTTTCGATCCCATCGGGTCCTGGCACAGAGCAGACGAGCCGGGCCTTCAGGAAGGTGCTCCACTTATTCACGAGGCAGCAGTGGCCCCCATCATCGTTCTGCAATGGAGGGACCCCTGTGTTCAGCCCTGCCCACTCCCTGCCCAGCCCCCTGCCCACTCCCTGCCTGCCCACTGCTCCACCTACCAGGCAGATGCGCCCGATGCGGGAATAGACCCCAGGGCTCAGCGGGGCATCGGCTGACTTCTCTCGAAAGAAGAAGTAGAGCTTGTCATCATTCCTCTCGCTGCTGTCAGGGATGAGCTGGGCTCGGACAAAGGCTGGGTCTGGAATGGCATGGCACTGTCAGCCTAGCAGTACCCCTTGCCTCATGCTGCAGGACACTGAGGTCCCCTCTCCTCCAGCATCTCCCCTCTCCTATGGTTACAGGGTGAGAGCTGGATCTGGACCAAAGCTGCAGAAGAGGGCTGAGGAAATGGGTCTCTCTGGTGGTCATCTGTGCTCCAGAAGGGGCTTGGAGCATCCCTGAGGTCCATAGGTTGGAGAGCTCCAGCAGCTCTATGAGACAGGTGGTAGGAACCAGTTGTTTCTCCAGGGAGGACCCACACAGCCTGTAAGCTTCTCAGGAAGCTTCTCCTTGCCATCCATCAGCCAGTGCCCAGCCTGCGCTGACAGCTCCCCCTCTTTGGGTTACCACCCTGCCGGCTCCCCAGCCCAGCAGGATCATCCCATCTGCTCTGCTCTGTTTACTCAGCTGCTGTCCCGAGGCCAGGGGTGCTCTGAGAGGGGCAGGATGAGCGCTCAGGGTCACTGACTGCAGGCGACACGGTTGACATCTCATCCCTGCAGAAACTCACGCACAGAATCCAGCAGAGCCAGCCCCATCTCTCACCAGCTGACTGTTTCAGCAAAGGTGGCCACCCAGCAAAGCTCACGGCATGTCTGTCACTGTCCACACAACCATTCCTCTGCTCTTCCGCCTGGATTTCCATCCATCCATCCATCCGTCCATCCATCCATCCATCCATCCATCCATCCATCCATCCATCATCTGCCTGCCCATCTGTCCATTCATCCACCCATCCTACACCACCACCCATCCACCAGCCCATGCTGGCTACTGTCTCTATCCTGGGAGAAGGACACAGTATGACATAATGGGTCTCATCTCTAGGGCTGGAGCAGTGGGATCCCTAAGGATCCTGGGCCAATGGCACTCTGAACTCACCATTAAGCCAGCGTGAATTGTACTGGTCTGTCCTCATAGCTGTCTGCTTGCCCATGGTGCGGAAGATGGCTGCATCTGTGCCCATGAAGTCAATGTAGACACCAGCATAGAGTTCTTCATCTGCAGAGGGCAGAGATCAGCCATGGATACCCAGCTAGTCCCATCTACCTGCCTCTCCCACCGCCCAGAGCTCCATCCAGCCCCAGTCCCAACAGGCAATCAAGAGCCACTGCCTGTGGCCATCCCAGAGAGCTCAGAAGGCGAGCACTGGTCTGTAACCAAGACCTCCATGGGGCCAGGTGCCCAAGGACTGGGCATCCCTGGTGCCCAGCCATCTGCAACTGGAGTGGGCGAATGTGGCAGGGGCAGGAGCCCAACTCCTTAGGAATGTTTGGGCAATGCAGAAAGATGGTAGAACAGTCGTCCCATCTTGCCTGCATGGTCCCTTGGCCCAGTGCAAGCAGTGCCAGCCCCAGGGAGCTACAGGACTCACTTATTAAGGCAGAGACAGTGTCTACTTTGGGGTCATAAGAGCACTTCCCCTTGCCTGACTCCAGCTTGTCTGGCTCCAGGTAGAAGATATAATCCTAAAGAAGGAAGAAAATGGAAGAGCTGGTTAGACTTTCATGCCTCCATCCCCATGGCACCTTCTAAAACCCACCAGGACAGCCAGCCTCCTCCAGGATGGAGCCCAGCAGCAAGCATGGATGCAGATGGACCACTCCAGGGGTCTGCAGATCTCCTGAGACACTGAAGCCCCCATAGCTACTCTTCCAACATTGCTGGGTGCTTCTTGAATCCCCCACCACTTGGAGACCTGGCTGAGCCATGTGACTGAAACGGGGCATCCATCCCCCAGGTCCGCTTCTGGGCAAACATCTCCCTCCGGCTGCCTCCTTGGTCTGGCTGGCCACACTGCACATCATCACTTGGCCATCTCCAGCTCATGCAGCTCCAGCAGCTTTGACAGGTGGGGTTTGGTCAGTGGCACAGCTCGGCCCTACTGCACTCCTCTTGACAGGATCCATTTTCCAGCGGGTGCTGATGAGATGGCATCATGGTGAGATACTGCACCTACTCCATGGAATTTACCCCGTGCTGTTAGGAGCCATCTCCTCACCATCACATCTGCCTTTCCTGCATCATCCCTGCTACAGTCACATCACATATCCCCAGTCAAGGGTGAGACCCACACTGCCTCCAGAGATGCATGCAAAATCCTCAGCCGGTGCCAGCTGGGGGCAGGCAGGGACAGGCTGGCCCAGCCAGGTCACTTCTCACCCCAGCATATGGACTCCTGGAGATGGGATGAAGCCCTGTGCCCTGGCTTTAACGCAGGTATGATGGTCTTGGTGGCAGCCACCCTCCATCAAGAGGTGAGCATAGTCCTGGCAGAACCCCCAAGTCCAGGAAGGAGTAGGGAGATGGGATGCTCACTGTGTACATCTGCTTGTGCCAGCTCCTCCTGGGGCACCTCAGCCCTAGAGATGGGTATGGCCACGTTTCTGCTGTGCTCATCGCCACATGGCACTGTGCCATCTGTGTCACCGTCACCATTACAAACACCTCTGCCCAGTGCTGGCCCTGCTCCTGAGCTGGGCAAACCCTTCACAGGGACAATCTGGCCCTCCAGCACATCCCTGGCCCCAGCTGCACCATCTCATCCTCCAGGCCAGACAACCCACAAGCCATCAGAGCAATGGCACCACCATTTGGCTAATGCACCTTGGAACGTATCAGAGCTGCCAGAAAGTGGGTGCTCCAGGGACCACCCTGCTCAGGCCAGAGGGAGCCATGCTGGGGAGCTTCTCTCTGAGGGTGCTGGGCCAAGATCAGGCAAGGGAGTTGGAACTTGGGGGGATCCAATGGGGCTGAAATGGCAATACTGCTTCCCCAGCTGGCACTGGAGAAGTTGGCAGCAGGAGGCATGCACAACTGGCAAGATGCTCATGGCTGAGCATCACCCTCTGTCCCTCTACCACCCACCCTTGGAGCAGAGGGATGGGCAGAGGGGGCGCCCAGGCTGCCCATACCTCACGCACTCCCCAGCCCATGCACTGCCACGTGTGTTAGTTCAGAGGGAAGAGGCTCGGCATGTGACAATGTCAGGTTGGGCTGGACACTTGGTGTCTCCAGAAGTCAGGGAAACCCACACCATCACCTCCCTGAGCCTGCTTGCTCACTGGGATGGCAAAAGCCCCTTCCAGGGCAGCTGCTCTGTGATGTTTTTGTAGAACCTACCAAAACACACCCTGCACATCACCTTGGCATCCTCCCTTCAACCATCCTGAGCCCTGTGACTCTGACAACATGTGGCCCCAATTCCAAGGGACACAACAAGCCCAGAGCTGGGCAAAGCTGGGTGGTGGGGAGAGCCCCCATCCCTGACAGTGTCCCCCATGGGGGGCCCATACATAGCCCAGGAGGAATGAGTTAGTGAGAGGAGAGCAGATGCCAGACAAGTGTCTGGGAGATGCTGTGCCAAGAGGGAAGGAGACGGCAGGGATGCCCTCGGCACAGGGAGCCTGGCCCAGGGGTCAGTAGCATGCCGGTGGGAAGGAGAAGGAGCCTGTGGCTCCAGAGTGTCCAGGGGAGAGGCAGACATGGCTGCAGCGGGCTCCCAGACTGGTTCCCACCTTGCTTTGTGCTGGTCTTGGGCTGAGGGGGCCGTCGGTGGATCTGCTTTCCCGGCCTCCCGGATGGCTCGGCGGAAACCCCTGGGGAAAAGGAGCAGGGCAAAGAGTTAGCGCCGGTGGGGGGAAGGACCCCCCCAGGGCAGGGGCTGGTGGGGGGACCCCAAGAGCTGGGATGATGGGTGCCTGTGGAGCAGCAGAGCCACGGTCCCCCTGGGAGGTGCTGGTGGGGTTCCCTAGATGCTCCCAGCTGAGCTGTCCTCCAGCAGGAGCTTCTCCAGGACAGGTCTTGCTCTCGGGTTGGACTCACACACAGAGATGCAAAGATGGCACTTGCCACCCAGCTGGAAGGGCCCCGTGCAGAGGAACAATCCCCTGGCACAAGCTGCATCATGGGGGAAGCTACCGACAACACGGGATCAACTGGAACCCCATGTCCCTGCCACGCCACCACTGGCTCTGCTGGAGTGGACATGCAGCACTGCCCTCAACTGCACCAGCATCCCATGTCCTCCTCAAATGCTGCCACTGCCCAGTCTGGTCCTAATCTGATTCCAGTCCAGTTCCAATCTGCAGTGACTCAAGTTGGTGCCTGTGCCAGGCTTGGGGTCACTGGGCAGAACCATCCTTATTGTCCAGCGCCGTGCTCCTCTCTTGGCTTGTGCTGGTGGCACCTGGCTTGCTCCAACCCTGGGAGAGGACCCAGCCCAGGACCTGCCACCCCAGTACAGAGGGGACAGACACCTCACAGGGATCGAGGCCCCCCCAGGATGCCCACACTGCTACTTGCAGAGATCGGCTCCTTCCCAGAGCTGTCCCGAGAGCTCTCCTCTGTCTGTCATGCATCCAGCCCGGTGCTACACAGCTTCAATGCCTCCCTCTTGCTGCATGCCATGGTCCTTGAGGACAGGTGACATCCATCCAGGGACATCCCCAATGTGACCACATGTGCTGGCACAGCCTCTGACATGGTTGTCCCTCTGTAGTGCCAGCACTGGCACAGTGCCTGGGCATCCTCCGTGTCCGTGGTGAGAGGCTTGGCAGACCAGTGGTGGGTGGGAAGCTGTAGGGGGAATATGTCCCTTGTCCCAATGAAGATCCAGCAGCGGCTCTGGCCGGTGAGGTGGGAGGGCACATTACATGGAAGCCAGTGTTGGGATCCAGCCAGGGTGGCCCAGTTCCAGCATGAAGAGAAGTCCTCACAGAGACAGCTTGGCCCCACTCAGCAGCACAGCACCGTTAGCCATGGTCACCCCCAGCCTGCTGCTGCCTCTCAGCTCGCTGCCCCCCAAACCTCCCCACATCAGCTGGCAGAGCCAAGCCAATCCCTGCTGCCCTCCCGCACCTTACTACAGTCCCACAGTGGCTGTGCTGGCACCACTGGCTCAGCAACCTGCATCCCTCCCACCCCCTCACCTGGGCTTTGCGCCCACGGTTGATGAAGGTGCAGATGGGGTTGTAGGCGCCAGTGCCACACACATAGAGGTGGGTCCGGTTCCATGGCTGGATCAGACGGATGAAGTTGCCACACTCCCCCTGGGAGGCAGAAGAGAGGGTGTCAACCCTAGCAAAGGGACAGGGGCACCATCCTTCCCACTTCCTGTCAGGACCCCCCCTGGGGTGAGCACCAGGGTCCAGCCCCCTGCCACAGGGGAAGGGACAAAACAGGACAAGGAGGTGGGAGAGTGGGAGGCTAGAATGGGGCATGAGCTGTCATAGGACATGGGTTGGTATGGGTCTTAGGATAGCATGGAGCAATGGGTTGGCATGGGGCATGAGATGGCATGGGACATGGGATGGCACAGAGCAATGAGTTGGCATGGGTCATGGGTTGGCACAGGTCATGGGTTGGCATGGGGCCATGGGCTGGCATGGGGCATGGGTTGGGATGGGTTATAGATTGGTATGGGTCACAGGTTGGCATGGGTTATGCGTTGGGATGGGCTGTGGGATAGCATGTGGCATGGGACAGTATGGATCAGGGGTAGGCATGGGCAATGAGCTGGCACAGCAGAGGGCTTAGCCCTGGCTGGTAGAAGGAAGCAGTGTGGGGAGCTTGGCCTCCTGCTTGCCCATGAAGCTCTCCAGGACCTGCACGGCTTGGACAGAAGGGATGGCAGGACACCTTGGCATGGCACCCCATCCCAGCATGGCTTCAGACACTGCCACACTACGGGGGACCTGGCTTTTCCAGGGTAGGATGTGAAGACACATATCCCCCTCCAGCGCTGGCTGCCAGCCCCACCACCACTATCAGAAGGGGGTTCAGGTGGCCACTCACATTGCTGTTCTTGCCTGACAGGATGCACTCCTCAATCCTCTGCTGGGATGCAGGCCAGTGGATCTGCAGAGACAGCAGCCTAGGGGAGACCAGGTCTCCCACCTGGCCCCACCTCTTCCCCACCAGCACCAGCAATGCTCATTGAGCTTTTGCCCTGGCAACTAAAATGTCCCCCTGGGTACCCATTTGCCCCCCTTCCACCTTCTCCCCCTACCCTGTGATGGCAGCTTACAATGAGGGGCTCACGGTTGATGTCATGCAGGTCCAGTGAGAGGACATAGTCCTTGCTTCCCACGTACATACGGTCGTGGTCCTCATCTTTCAGCAGGATGCGGTAGTCGCTGGTGTTGAGGAGGAAATTGAAGAAGTGCGCCGTGCCTGTCGCCTTCAGCTCTGTGGAGGCAAAGGGGCAGGTGTCAGCACCCCAGGGACCCCTGCCTTGCCTGCAGCCATCCCACCTGGGTCCAAGCTTGGTCCCGGTTGAAGGATATCCTGTGAGAGGAGGTGCCCATCTCCCACTCCATGAGCACCACAATGCTTCCACCCCTATGCAGGACATGGGACAATGACAGAGATGCTCATGGGTTGGGATAACCAAGAGTGGCCATGGGAGGTGATAGCAGGATCTGGGCTCACTACGCCAGCACCCCACAGCATGGAGTGGAGCTGCCTACTGAGATAGGCAAGGAAGGGGGGGCTCCCTGGCACACCTGCGAAGAACCCACAGCTACCAAAATCTTTGGTGTCGTCCCACTCCTGCCCTGGGACCCTGACCCCATGTACCAACCAGGCCACTGGCTCCTTGGATGGGAGAGCTGGGACCTCAAGGAGGCAGCTTCCAGGGAGAGGACGAGCCTCTCTCGGCTCTGCGCCCCCATCCCCCCTTGGGAAGTTATTTTTAGCTTGAGTGTGGGAGCAACGAGTGAAAGAGGATAATGAGGGTCATGAATATTCACAAGTGCAATGAGGCAGACAGATGGAAGGCAGAAGTGCTGCAGATGATGTGGGCCAGTGCCAAGGACCACGCGGCAGGGGCCAGGGCACAAGCAAGACAGAGGATGTTACCCCCATGGGACACTATCTGCCTCTAGAAGCTACCCCCTTTGGAAGTGCCAACCCTTTGGATGCCATCAACATCCATTAGATGCCACTCCCCTGGAATGTCATCTTCCACATGTGCCACTTTCTTTCGAGGCGCCACTCTTTTTAGATGTCACCTCCACGGGACACAATCTGTCCCAGATGCCACCCTCTCGGGATGCCACCCCAGCAATCTGATGCCACCTCTATCTATGTGATGCCATCTGCCTCTGATGCCACCCCCTTGGGAGATGACACTCCCTTTGGAGGTGTCACACTCCCTCTGGGTGCCACCACCAGATGCCACCACCAACCATCAGATGCCAATCCCATGGGACACTGGCCCCATGAGCACACCCACCCTGCAGAGCTTGTCCCTCCACACAGGGGTGTGCTGGGTGCAGGTGCTGGGTGCTAGAGTAGGAAGGAGCACAGGAAGGAGCATGTCAGCTTCCAGCCAGGGCTGGGCAGGACTCCAGCAGCCAGCCGCTGTTCCCGGACAGGATGCCAAATACTTGCAGATCAACCTGACCTCCCGCCTCCCAGCCCCACGGGTGTCCCAAGGGTCTCTTCCCAGCCACCAAGGATGTGGGGGCTGCCCTCTTTGGGGAGCAGGAAGGATAGGGCAGGGCTATGTCCTGCACCCTGGCACCCCAGTCGTGCTGGGGACTCTCTTGCACAGTCATGGGGACCCTCCACTTGTCTTCCTGGGGGTGGCCTGCGGGGCTGGAAGGGGTGCAAGCGCCTCTGGAGCAGGGTGTGCACCCACCCTCTGCTGGCTGGCGAAAGGGGTGGTTCCATGAGAGCCCACACTAAGGGTGCACAGGGGCGCCTAAGCATGGCCAGATCTGTGCCACAGGTGTCACCAGCAGAATGTGCTCTATCCCACGGCCAGAAGCAGTGCTCCCCAGCCCTGCAGCACCGTACTTGCAGCCCGCTCAGCACTGCTCAGCTGCAGCAGCAAGGCCAGGCTTGGACAGAAACCCAATGGGGCAGGCTGCAGGAAACATCATGGGATGTGACATCAACCTCCCCCTGGCCCGGGGGTCTGCCTGCCTCCTGGGAGCACAGCAGGCATGCAGAGGGGCTGGTGGTTTGAGCTGTGGGCATGGGGGCCCTCCCTGCCATGACAGAGGCGCAAAGGATGGGGGTTTGGGGAGGCTGCTCATCCAGCGTGTACATATGTGCCCCACATGGTGCACATGTGCCCTATAAGCGTGTTGTGCATGCCCTATAGTGTGTGTTCATGTGTGTACCCTACAGCATGTGTGTGTACCCTACAGCATGTGTGTGTGCCCTATAGTGTGTGTGTGCATGTGCGTGCTCCACGCAGTGCCCTGAGGCCATGGGATTAATTTCTTGGGGCTTCCCCCATTGTGATGCTGGTCGGTGGGGGCTGGAGCTGGGAGCCAGGAAAGGGCAGGGCAGCTCCAGCAGGGACGTGACGAAGGCAGAGGAGGAGATGTCATTCCTAGAGCCGGGGACCTGCTGTTGATACCGGATCCATGCCCCCAGCCATCCCACTTGGGGCTGGGACAACCCTGGTGCAGGCAGAACTGGGGATGGTGGTTAAACGGGGACAGACAGTCCCACATCTGCCATTGCTGCCTGGCCTCGGGATGCCACATCCAGCCTTGCCGGGGGACACACTCCCGTCCCCACCCTCCCTGGGAGCACCAGGACCCAGGTGGTGGAGGGTCCCACGCTAGCACCAGTCCCAACTATCTCACATCCATCAGGATGGGCGGCACCAGAACTCAGCAGGGGACAGGGCCAGCAGCTCAAAGGGCCCCAGCCTCCTGCTGGGGTCCCCATTCAGGCCCCCACGCCCCAACGATCAGAGAGGCACCCCCAAAGCAGGGCGGTGACAAACCCGCTGCCCCGTGACGCCCTCTCCAAAGGGAACGGAGATGTGGGCGAGACCCCGCCCCACCCTCTGACCTCCCAAACCGCCGCCCCCCGCCCTCCCCTCCTAATCCCCCATCACCGCCGTGCCCCCAGACGTGCCCCCGGGAGTCCCTGGGGACGGAGAGGGGAGAAGCCGGTTCGTTAACCAATGCGCCCTGAAGAGCATATTCCTTCCCTCATCCTCACTGCCAACCCCGGCACCGGCCGAGTTTCCCCGGCTGGCCGGGAGCCTAATCCCATTTTAATTGCCCATCACCGGAGCTGTCCGGTATCGAAGCCAGGGTGGCCTCCCCGGGGACCGTCCCCTTGCAGCATTCCGCGGAACTCCCCCCCCCCGTCCCCGAGATTCGCCTCCCCAGCATCGGTTGGTGTCCTCGAGATTTAATTACCCTGCGCCCTCAAGCGATGCCGGCAGCCAGGAACCAGCCAGACCCTTCACGGTAGGGCGATGCTTGGCTCTGCCCACGGCACTGGTGGGCAGCACCTCCCCATTACATACTCTGCAAAGCTGAATTCACCCCATCATGCCAAATTCAGGCTGAATTTACAGCTCCAGAAGCTGCCCACACACCTCCACCCTTGCTGGCTGCCACCATCGTCCCCGTTGGGCAGGGATGAGCAGTGCCTACCCACCAGCCATCAGGACGGAGATTGGTGCTGATCTCCAAAGCATGAGAGAGACTTTGGGGTCCCCGATAAACCAAGAATCCCGAGATGCTATTTACCCTACCTCAGCCCCCCAAATTCTCCTGACTCCCCTGACATCAGCAGGGCACCAGCACGGAGTTAATGAAGCCGATCACCTCCCCAGGTGCACCATTGCTGCACCCCCCCAAAACCAATTACAGGCGCTCTCACCTAATTAGTTTCTAATTATGGGCTTGTAGCGCATTCAACATAATTAGCATGTAAATTACACGGCGTGTTTATATTCAATAACCGCTCTCCCCCCGGCTGGCAGCGGTTTCAGGAGCCCTTTCTTTCCATGGGGGCGAATGAATTCACTCCAAATGCCGATGGAGAAGCCCAGCACTGATCCCAATGGAGCCCGGCCCAGCAGGGATAAATCCTGGCTCCATCCCTCAGCATTTTATCTCACAAATTCATAAGCACACCCTAAATTCTGGGCATGCTCTCCCCTAATTTCTTCCCTGCTTGAAATGTGCGTTGCAGCTTTTTGGGTACAGGACGGAGGGGAGGGATAAGGAGCGATGCTGAAAGAGGGACAGGGGCTGGCTGCATCCACTCTCGTGTTTAAAGCATTTGTTGTTATTAGGGCTGATCAAAGGGCTGGGTGGGTTGCCCCATGAAAGCAGAATTGCTTATTTGTTTGAGCGTCACTCCACTACCCCTTGATGGGTTATTTATGATGTAATTAAGCTAATTACATGTAATAAGAGAGTTTCCGTGGCCCCCAGCCAAGCTCTTTTCATATTTAACCGATTCACAGGTGGGAGGAAACTGAAGCCGCCTTGCCAGGGCTTGGGAGATGAAATGGCTCCAGCTCCCGCTCTCCGCCTTCCATCCCCGACCATGCCAGCCCCGCCCCCGGGAGCATCGCCCCCCGCCGGCACCCGCTCCACGGGCCCCCACAGCAGGGGACAGGTGCCGCGGCTGCCCGGGTCAAACCCCTTGGGATAAAAGCAGGGCCGCCCGCATTCTCCCCCCGCCATTGCCACTCGGCCAGTTGGGCTCAGGCCAAAAAAACAAAAGAAGAAAAAAAAAGAAGAAAAAACACATTTTTTCCAGCAGAAACCGCTGATTCATCCCACGGCAAGCCTGCCCGAAGCGCTCACAGGGGGACGTGCCCCAGCAAGCATCTGCTGGCAGGAGGACCCCATCCCCATCCAGCATTGCTCGGCAGCAGAGACCACCGTTCCCACTGTCAAGCTAGGCCAGGGGATGCTCCAGCACCAGGAAAATCCCTTTGGGAAGGAGAGACTGGTTTCTGATAAAATACTTTAATCCCCCAAAAAGCAAAGGACTGAGCTGAAGAGACCCCACCCATTGCTTTTGGGCCTCTTTTTAATATACTTTTTTTTTTTTTTTTTTTTTGTTTTTTTTCTTTGTCGTCCTAAATATCAAGGAGGGGAATGCTCGGTGTTGTGAGGTGGGTGCTTTTTCAG
>JANIJG010024910.1:4820-22143 GCA_024611175.1 Megaceryle torquata | reverse complement strand
CGCTCCAGCTAACTATGCCATGCTTTTTGTTTCTGATAGTATTTGTCCGTTGCAGAGAGCAAGCCAGGGATGCGGAGCCTCCCCCGCCTTCCTCCCTTTGTTTAAGTGACAAAATGTTTCTATGTTCTTGTTTAGAAAATAAACCTTTGTGAGGGTTTCAGCTTTCTTTTATTTTCTTTTCTTTTTTTTTCTTTCTTTTTTTTTTTTTTAATTTATTGTGGTGTGAAATCCAAAATTCCCTTCTTCCCAGATCTTGGGAATCCATGTTCCTCATGATCAATTTTCCCTCCTTTAAAAACACAACATTATTTTATAGTATTACTCTGAAAACACAGCAGTAATATTTTAAATTTGAGTATTTGGAGCTTCAGGATATTGCAATATTTTTTTTTATAAGCGATGAATGAAAAGCAATGATTTAAGTGTGTAATGCACAATACAGATGCCATGCATTGTAAATACATTTCAGGGGCATAAAATCCAACACAGAGAGCCGGCGTTCCACGAAAGCTGGGAGTCCAAAAATAACTGTAAAAATGAATTGTCTGTCGGGACGAATCTCTCAGATCCCAGCCAATATTTGCTGGGTTACAATATACAACTGGGTTACTTATTGGCATAAATACCTCATTTTAAAATGCCGATGATAAACTGAAAAAGAGGTGAAGGAGATATTTGACTGATTACTGGATGCCATGGATTCCCCACATTTAATTTCATACTTACATGCTATTTACTTATCCCATGTTTATGGGTATGTGCTTTAGCTTCATATAAATCTCTCCTGTCTGTCTGTCTTGCTGCATTCTTTTTTCTTCTGCCATCCCATCTGCTTCTTGTGGTCTTTCTCCTGAAACCACATCACAGGATCTGATGGGGATAATGGGAATCCGCCTCTGGTCTCTATCATAAACATGCCAACGTGGGCTATTGTGTCAGGAGCCGGCGGTCACCAGATGGTGCTTGGTTGCCCAGTATCTGTGTCGCTGAATTTGGTCTCTTGATAAACCAACAGCTCCTTTAGCATTGTGTTTTCCTCCAAGATCTACCTATCCTGGCTGAGGAAGGTGTGAGGACCTTAGGTAATGTGCCCTGAGGGACAAAATGCTTCTGTGCGCATTGGGTGCTTTGCAGCCTCAGCCATGCAGCTATGAGCTGCCCTTCCAGAGCTGGGGCTCATTAATCCCTGTGCTCAGCCACGGTTTTCCTAGGTAGGAAAACTGGCACATTAGCTTTTGTAGGATTGAATGCTGCCTTCCTGTGAAAAGTGGTCCATGTCAAGTTGAGCAGATGTCTCCTTGCTACCTTTACGTACTGGTTTTGGAAAGACAGGGCAGGGATAGCTCTGCATCTGTGGGTGCAGACAAAATCAAGGTATCTCCTCTTGCCCAGGCTCCCAGACAGGTCCTGAGTGTCTGCAAAAGGACTGGCTTGTGCAGGTACTGTTGGGAGATGGAGGTGGTTACAGATTGACTGAGGTATGGGGATTTTCCCATGAAAAAATGTCCTCCAGCCAGGAGAGACACAGGGACAAATCCTGCTCTTCATTTGGTGCCTCTATGTCCTCGGGAGGTCCTGGACATTATTGTGAATGTGAGCTGCAGAGCAGGGATTAATGCAGAAATAAAGACTGAAAATAAAAACACGAAGAGCGATGGCTCTTCCTGAATGCAGACAGATGGAGGGAGCCTGGCATAATTACATTTACCGAAGGGCCGCCATGAATGAAACCAATTAAAGGAGAAGCGCTGCTCGTATGAAAGAGCGGGTGAGAGAGGAAGACACCACCTCTCCGGGTCTTCTCGGGCATCCACCTTCCATGGGGGGTGAGTCATGCACAGTCCCCAAGTCACGGGTGAGCTTGTGCATGCACCTGCCTCCTGGCTTAGGGAGACTTTGCTTATCTGCCAGGGTGAAAAAAAAGAAGAAAATGGGAAACACCGGGCGCTGGCGGGGCCGGCGCGAAGCTGGCTCGCAGCCAGCCCCAGTCTTGCCGACTCCATTGTCTCATGGCTTTAATGCGTGCCTAGAAATCCAGTATTTAGGATTCAGGTTACCATTGTAAAGCAGAAAGGTCGTGCTCAGCGCTGTTTGGCGCGGATTCCTCCGGCAGCTCTTTTGCCTGCGTGCCCCATGTTGGGACAGTGCTGGCAGAAGGCCTGGGGCCGGGAGGCTGCGAGGAGCACGCCTCTGCTGCTGCTGGCATGGTGAGCACCTTGCAAGAGATGCTGCTGGTTTTGTGATTTAGGGAGAGCTTCTGGAGGCAGAGGGAGGTGTCCAGAAAGCCACACAGAAGAGAGGCTGTCAGGACAGGTTTGTCTATACTGGGCAGCCACAGCTGAGTGTGCCTGGCTGGCAAACTTGGCAGAAAATCTAGCAAGGCAGGACCAATGCATCTTTTCCTCTGGCTGTCACTTGGACAAATCTGACGGGAGCTTCACAAGTACTGCTGGTGTCCAAGTCCAGGAGAGGCTTTTGGGGCTGTTC
Organism: Megaceryle torquata; assembly: GCA_024611175.1. NCBI lineage: Eukaryota > Metazoa > Chordata > Aves > Coraciiformes > Cerylidae > Megaceryle > Megaceryle torquata. Next base: position 19,656 of record JANIJG010024910.1, on the reverse strand, counting down.
CTCCTGATGTAATTCATAGTCCTGTAAATGGCTGTTTTTCTAGCTTTCCTCCTTTCTTCTATTATCCTGCTCCCAAGGGCAGGTGCCTTTTGGGTAGAAGAGCAGCTGGCAAGGCTGGGCCAGAACGTTTCACAGGGGTTTTAATGCAAAGCTTGGGATTTTGGGTGTCTGTTGCAAACCCCCAGAAACTGTAATCAGGGGCTGTTTGAAAATCTCAGTTCTCACTTAAAAGTAATCGAATGCTGCTAACAGGAAATGTATTTAGGGACATCATCATTGCAGGGAAGACTCTGGAAACAAGTCAAAGACCTCACAGGGCTTAGGCACTACTGGTCTGTAAAAAAAATTCCCTCCAAGCACTTGTTTTTCTGGAGTCAGGAGTCAGGCTTAGCGCTTTGAGGATCCAGACTCCTGGTATTCAGAGCTCAAGGCTGACAGTCTAGAATGCGGTAACACTGAAAAGGGACTGAGAGAGAGCCTGACAACTCAAAGTATCATTGGTTCCACTGGGTTGTGTGATCGCTGGCTTGGGTCCCATTTAAGCCACTAGAGATACTGGTGACTCTTGGGAGTGGTCTCAGCCACTGCCATATGGCCCTGGGCACAGAGAAACTGTGGAAAAAAAGGACTCTGGTGTGCGCTTCATCCTTTAGAAGGTAATAATTAGTGATGTTGGTCCCCAGCACCCTATTCTGTAAGAGACCAAGGAAGGGATGCACATCTGTGTGTGTGCTTGTGGAGGCCATAGGGACAAGGCTGTACAGACGCAGGCTGTCTGTGCCTAAGGACATGTTTGGGTCTGTCTCACTCTGGGGACAGCTTGCCAAATAGCATTTGACTTCCCTGCTCCCAGGAATAGGGAAGAAAGTGTCTTTTAAAATTTATTTGGTCAATGCCTTAACTGGATGTCATGTGCTGTGTTCAGTGCTGTGGGACACTCTGCTTAAGAGACAGAGGAGAAGCTGCTGTCTCTGTGGTGTCCACATGGGACCATGCAGGACCTCCCCAGGCTGCTGCAAACATATCCCACATAGCCACTCAGACCAGTGTCTCAGGGGAATGTGCTCCTTCAGTCCATTTGTGATATATTTCATAGGCATCACCCTAGCCCCAGTGCCACTTGCTTAAATGTGCTGTAACCAGTATAAGTTTTAATATATCTTATGCAGAGGTGTACTGGAGCTCTCCAAAATGAAGGGCACACTGCATACGTGAGTCTGGACTTGTACAAACATTTAAAGCGAGAGTGGTCTTGCACTGTCCCCAGGCTGGACTTCCTGATGATGTGGCACTGAAGAGTGGAGTAGAAATACAGAGGCCTCATGCATGGGTGCTAGGCTGGGACCCATCAGACTCATTTTGTTTGTGACTGGGTGGATGGGTCATGTGGCAGAGCAAGATGAGAGCTGACAAACGGTTCATGTAGATAAAAGCTGGCTGGGGAGCCCGTTATGGGACTGTTCCATTGCAAAGGGAAGATCTTTCCTGCAGCTCATTGCATTTCTGTAGGCTCTGACTGATTTTTGCCTCCTTCCATCCTCAAATGCCAGAGGTTGAAGGAGTGTCTGCTATTACGGCAAGAGCTTGAGGATATGGCAGGAAGTGGAGTCTCTGCTACCTAATCAACAGCATGCAACATGGCTGAGTGCTGGGAAACAAAGGCTTGGGTTTCTGCACTCTCTTCATCTTCCCTTCCTTCCCAGCCCCTAGAAGAAGCCACCCTGCTCATAACATGAGATGTTTCCATAGATGCCTCTGTGGGTGCGTGGATGTGGAGGGGACTGTCTTGCTGTGTGCAGTGGAATGAGAATGATGATGATGTGCTTTTATTCCAGCCTTGAGTCATGCACACTGGGGGAGGTATGGCTGGAGGAACAGGGATACATCCCATCTGCTTGGGCTATTCCTAGTCTTGAAGCCATGCAGAGTGCCGTTGTGCCTTCTCTGGGGAAAACCTTCCTGTGATGACCCTTTTGGGCATGGGGCATGCAGGGTTGGTCATGAATGCTTTGCCTGCTCCTTGCTGCAAAGGCAGAGCTCAGCCACTGGGGTCAGCCCGGGCTTGCTGACACTAGTGCTCGGTGGGGCCAGTATGCTTGCTGTGGGGATGGGGACTGCATGGACTTTGCTAAGGAGGGATTCTCTACGTCCTGGGAAATTTTCACACCTGCCTCCTTTGCTGGGGTGTTCGAACTGTATGCTGTGCTCCTGAAGGACCTGCTTTATGGCTATGCAGAATTAGTCCATGTTTTCTAGGCCACCTTTGAAAATGGCTGAAAATTTGCTTTCTGTAGCCTAAAAACTGAGCTGTTTATTTGGTTCTTTAGGTGGCAGGCAGGGACTAGAGATCTCCTGTGACCTAAGAGCTCAGCCAAGCTGTGAATGGCTCAGTGAGGGTGGAAATGGGTTCTGCAGTTTGTTTTGAACACAGTCAAGTTTGCTGTTGTCTGCAGTTTGGGCACAAGTGCCGCTTTGGTATTGTCCTCTCTCAGCAACCCAGCTCCTCTCTGCTGCTTGAAGTTGCTAGGGGAGCAACGTGTCCTTTGGCAGGACTGTCTGGTTTGGGAAGGACTGAGGTGGTGGCCATCAGGACTGACACCTCTTTAGCATTGTCCCTTCGTGTCTTTGCTTGGAAAGGGTGGGTGGGCATGAAGCCACTGAGCCCGGGGATGTCTCTGGTGACGACCACTCATTTTGCCACACAGCCCTGAGGAGCAGGAGGCTTCGTGACAGCCCGATGGAAGCTCTCTGCAGGTCCCCCCGCCCGAGGAGCTGGCGATGACACATTTATGACACAAACTGAGAGGAGATGCCGGTGTGAGATCCCGGTCATGTCATCTGGGATCAGGTACCAAACCCAGCCGTGGCTGCAAGCAGTGAAAGAAGCAGCTGCCCCGAGTGCTGGTGAACATGATCCAGAGCTAATCCTGGGGCATCTGCTCCCTGTGTGTGCCTGCAGTGAGGTGCCATCTTCAAGGTCTCCCATCCCTGCACCGAAACGGCTCCTGGGGCTCTGTGGCTCTCTGGAAACACTGCTGGAGTGATTCTGAGAATGCCGGAGGGATGCCGGCTGAGGATGTGATGGGTTCTCACTGGGCTTGCAGTCAGACGACGGGTGCCAGCTTCACAAGGAGCAGGCACAAACATCTCAGGGGGATTTGCTTTCCTGCAGAGCCTATTGCTCTCCTAAGAAGATGGGAAAATTCTGGTCCTAAAGGGGTGAGCACTGTCTGCACTTAGGCAGCAGACATCCCAGGAACCATAGGAAGAAAAAGACACCCACTGATATTTTGTTTTATTTCTCCTTGTTTCTGTCTGCCTATCAGCCTGTCAGCCAGCTAGATGCTAATCCACGGCAGCAGCAGCACAAATAAAGCTAGACTAGAGGGATGCTAATTTATGCCTGGATTTCAGGCTTTGTTTTACTTCCCCACTTTATTGGACAGAGTAGGCTTTGTGAGTGACGTAAAATGTCGCGTGTGCTCTCCCCATGGCAGGTCCCTGCACATGCAGCAGGAGAAGTTCATTTCTCCACAGCCCTTGCAGCCTTGCACATGCCCTTCTCTGCCTCCCCTGGGTCATCTCAGGGGGGTTGTTTCTGATAAACCCCTATGTGATGAGGGCTCGCTCCAAGTTTTGTTGCACTGCATTTGAAACCCAGGGATGTGTTTCCAGTCTCATCGTGTCTACTGTGATGGTGCCAGCACTTATGCATCTAAACTGTAATTTTTACGCTCTTGCTGGGTAACAAAACTACAACCTCTGCAATTTGCATGAATAAATGTCATGTAAAATCATCTGTTCATGGGTAGTGACCATCTGAAAAGTTATGTTGTGAGGCAATCTGTTCTGAGAGATTCACAGAGCTGTTTAATGAGATGCTGAGATTTACACATCTCGGTGTCTGAAAGGAAAAGCATGTATAGATTTAAGTTCAGAGTCCAGAAGTGACCTTACCTATATGGTGCGAGTAGGTGAGGAGTTTTATCACTTGTTGCTTGTGAAACCTGGAGTGTTAAACTGTGCTGGTGAGCAAAAGAGCCTTTGTAATGCACTGTCTTAGAATAAAGTAAAATTTAAAGAATAGTCAAATAGGTGTTAATAACAGAGGTCATGCGTGGTTTCTTGCAAAGGTCTTGCATGGGATCCACACTGGGACCCTTGGGGTATAGGAAAGGAAGGGTCACCCCGCAGATGCAGGGAGTGAATGTGCTGAATGATTGCTGAAGTCCTGAGCGCCCATTAGAGGTAAAGATGCCCAAATACCTTCAAGTCTCAAGGCTTACAAGGCTGGTACTGACTTTCCCTTGCAGCCAAGGCTTTGTGAGCAAACTGGCAAATCACTGGTGAAGGAAAGAACAGCGAGATGGAGCTGGAGAGGGCATTGAAATGGCCACATGAACTGGGAGCCACAAACTCTTTTTCACTCAACTTTTTCACAACTCCTGCTGACCTCTGCAGAGCAAGTTGCAGAGGAAGAGCCCAGCGGTGGGTCTTGTACCAAGGTCTGCCCTCAGCTTCACCAGGTTAAATCCTAAGTGAGGATTTAATTGCTCTCAGTAAAAGCTGCCTGAATTTACAACATGGAAATGAGAGCAAATCATGAGTGTCCTTGTTTCTCTTTACCGTCAAATAGCTTTTCGCAGCCTTGAGTCCTGGCAAGCTAATCTCTGTAGGATTTTATTTCATTTGGTGTCTGCACTGCCCTATTAAAACCACAGCTCTGTCCTCGAGTCCCTGTGTGTCACTGTGTGTCAAGTGCTTATCCCTGTGTATTGGGGCAGAGGAATGTGGCAATAAAACTGCTCACAACCACTTGTTTGGAGAAAAAGCACAGATTTGTTTACTTGGCAGTAGCTTCCCTTTTTTAAGCAGCAATGCTTCCACGAAGTGACTTTCATTTTGCCACAGTCATTGTGAGAAGGAAATGTTTCGCCATCATGCATGTTCTTCGGTTTCTGTGTGATGTTTTGCCCTGCCTTGTTTGTAGCTATGTCCAGAAATCTCTTATCTTTCCTCCTATGAAAAGCAGACAAAGGTCCAGGTGGTGGGTCTAGCTGCAGAGGCAATGTCAGGGGAGCGGGGCTACCTCTGCCACACTGAGGCAGGGCTTTTTTGGGTTTGCATCACAGCTCTTTTCTTCTCTGACTAAGCTGATGGATAGGAATACTTTCATACTCCCGAGGTGCATCTGTTTGTGTAGGAGGACGTGGGATTGTGGCATTTGTGTTTGCAGCTTTTACTGGGCTCCTCAACCAGGCTTTCTCTGGGCTGATATCTGCTCAGTTGGGGAAAACCTCTGGGCAGCATCACATCTCACGTTGTGCAGGTCTTCATGTGCAAACACCGGAGGTGTACGGAGGTATCTGGCTTTGTGCGGGTCTCAGAGCCAGCCTCTTTGAGGTCTCTTTGTTTTGTCTCCCTCTGGGTATCTTGTGCGGATGCATTTGCATATATGGAAAATGTTGTCATCATCTTCTCCCCCTCCCCATCTCCTTTGCTCTGCCGACTCGTGGGCATTTCCAGCTGAATGGTGTCTGCCGAGGCCAGCCAAGCGTGGTGGGGCTGGAGGCTAACACCCCCATCTGCACCTTCGCTATTTCCTTCCCCAGGCATGTCTAGGGGGTGGTCAGGGCACTGGGGGCATCTTTTCCTTTTTTTTTTTTTTTTTTTTTCCTGCTGATATTTACTAACTAGCAATAGACCGCCAGCTCCCTATGGAAGTCTGGTCCATTCCCTGAGCCCCCAGCACCAACACCCTACTGCTCCCTCCTTTTCTTCTCGCACTGTGGCATGTCTGGCAGCAGCACCAAAAGGAGCAGTCCAAACCTCCTGGTGAGTCTGCTCGCTTGCTCTAATCCACGAGGCCAGGTTTAAACACTTTTTGTCCCTGACTGGAAAGCCCTGGGGTGGTTATGCCAATAAATCCCTTGCTCCTCCATGAAGATGTCCTTCCTAGGACTTTTAAGTCACTAATCCTTTCCAAGGCATCTCTATCTCCATCTTTTCCTCCCAAACCCCTACCTGCCCCTCTGCTGCTGAAGACTCAAATGCCCTGAGGGTTCACCCCTCCAGTCTGCTGTCTCTCTGTGCACCTCTGGGCAGCCCTGCTCCTGCTCCTGCTATGCTGTCCCGCCCTCCCACAGTCCTGCCGTCCCGCTGGCCACCTCGCACTGGGGACAAGCCAGGCCATTGGAGCGGCCGGGGGCGGAAGAAGGGGGTGGAGGAGAGACGGGGCAGCTGCGAGGCTTGTGTTAGTAAACACTTCCTTGGGTTCACATTTTAATTCCTTACCCCCCTTCCACATCTTCTCCCCCATCCTTTCCCTTTTCTGTATGCTCACACAATGAGACCATTGTCAAGGGGTGATTTGAATGAGGGGTCTCCGGGCATGTTCCCAGCATTGTCAAACAGAGTGGGAAAAAAACCACAACTCCAGCCTAGCCAGGAGGACCAGACCAGACTGAGACAGATGCCTAAATTAGTGACAAAGCCTTTTGAATGTCCCCCCTAGACAAGGGTTGCCTTGTGCATGCGTGCGTGTGTGTGTGCATGCTCGTGGGTGTGTATTTGTGGCTGGGTGGCAGCTTGCATGTCTCCCCATGTTAATTAGTTTTGCATGCATGTCTGATAAGGTGCCAATGAATATATTTGTACTCCTTCCATTGGAGAAAGCTGTCTCGGCGGCGGGGGAGATGCAGGGCGGCGGGGGTGTGCTCTGTGCAGCCTGGCAGCCTGGGGTAATTGAGCTGTGCGGAGCTGGGAGAAGAAGGGGTGAGGGTTGCTGCGACTTCTGGCGCATTGGCAGAGCTGGGCTTCCCAGTGATGGGATCTGCTGCTTTCGTTGCAAATCATGGAAAGAGTAAAAGAGAACTGAGGCTTTTTTTGGTTCACTGGGTCTTTCTCTTCATCTTTGCTGATTGTCTGTCTAAGGGTCTCTAGGCTCTTTCTTCTCCCCCGCCCTGTGTTTCTCTCTCAAGTTCCTTAAAGGTGTTTATTTCCAATGGATTTGTATCCATCTTTGTGTATACACATACCCATGTGATCACTCACACAAAGCCCCAGCAACAAAACCTCTGCCTGCTTCTCCAGAAAGGGAGTCAAATCTGCTACCAGCTACAAAATACGGGAGGGAAGTGAAGCGTGTGGGTGCCAGGGGTGGAGCGGTGGAAAAGAGGCAAATGGAAATGCAGAACAGGAGTTGGAAAGACAGAGATAACGTGCTCTATAAAGGATTTATCAACATTTGCTCAGGATAGAGTTATTAATTACCAATGCAGAGAAAAGTCTTTCTACATCCCCTGCGTATGGACCAGCACATAATGTCATTCCTAGAGTGCTGTTATCATCCATCCATCCATGCATCCACCGGTCCATCTGCATTCTGCAAGTTCACACAAGAATTCATTGTACATGTAGGGATGTAAACACCGGGTCACATCTAATTAATTTCCTGTCTAAATTAATTTTATGTCCTTCCCCTTAAATCAACAAGACTTAAGAGCCCACATACATTTCTTGAGCAGACTGGGAAGAAGCTCTAGAATGGGCCAAGATGTCTTTTCTTCCTGTGCTCCCGCCTACTTCTGAGCCACTGCCGGATGCCAAAAGAGCAGGGAATTACATGGTGCAAGGCTTCTCTGAAGCGGAGGTCATTTCGGGAAGTTTTGCTGCAGAACAGCTTGTCTGGTGTGGAGTTTGGTGGCACCCAGCTTCCTGCTGGCTCCCATCTATTTTGCCTTCTCCTCCATACTTGGGCCCTGGTTCTGGGATGGAGAGGAGGAGCAGACACACCGTGATGCTGGGCCAATCCTGCACAGAGCCTCGGTGGAAGACAGCTTGGTCAGAGCAGCAGAGCGTGGGGTTGACTCCTTCTGATGGGCTGGCCAGGGAAGAAAGGGAAGGTCCCAATGAACAAAGTAAGGTGTCCATTTGCATCAGCAGGGTTTGGGTTGGGCAAGGGGTTACATTTAATCTCCCACTGGCTCCGCAGCTGCACTGGGCTTCCCTTTGCTGCTGGGAGGGGAGCTGGAAGGTGACTTGATGAGATGGTAGAGTAGCCAGGGAGCAGCAAAGACACCTGCCTGGAGGAGACCTGGCATGTCCCTGTCAGGGCAGGGTGGGCTGCAGGACAAGCAGCTCTCCTTTGTCCTCAGAGAAGTCCAGGAAGGTGGGCAGGGCCTGGCTGCACCTCCACATTGACCTGCACGGGACATCTGCAAGGGAGCACTTGTGTCCAGCACCAAGAGTGCACCCAAATCCTCGCTGTCATTCCAGCGGTAGGTATAGTGGACAACTCATGGATAATGTGCAGGAAAAGGGACTCCCGTGAAACACAGGTCAGCCAGTTGGAGAACAAAGGCAATTTCATGTGACTTATCAGCAGTGCCTAATTGCGCAGGGTGAATAATGAGCAGCCGGGGAGGCAGCACTGCGGTCCCTCCTGGCAAGCTGCAGCCGGTGCCCGAGCCCCGTGTCTGGAAACCCTGAGTCAGTGCCAGCAGATTGTGGGTGTCCTCAGAGAGGTCCAGCCACAGTGCTCTGCATCTGTGCCCATTTTGGAGCTCTTTGGGCTCCTCCATTGCAAAGCAATTGTGTTAATCCCACATGGATGTATGAGGGGAACCTGCTAGTGGAAAAAGTCACTCTGTGGTTGCTTGGCCCTTTCATTTGCTTGCAGGGTGGATGTGTTATCCATGCCTGACCCAGATGCAAGGTGGTCTTCAATAGGAAAGAACCAGGCACCAGCATCCTGCAAAGGGCTGGCAGTTCCCTCCCTGGCTGGTGCCTCATCCCTGAGCAGAGGCCTTGTTGGGGACCCTTTCCAGCTGATCTCACACCCCTCTGCCCTCCTTTCCCTGTCTCTTGAGCTTCCCCGCCCCTCCTTAATTCTGCTCCCAAGCTCTGGGCAGAGATGTGGAAACCGCTCTGTCAGAGCTCCTCGCCAGGTTGATCTGCAGAAGGGTGGGTTTTTTTTTTCTTTCCCCATTGGGATGACTATTCCCACACAAGCAAAGCCTCTTAATGAATCCGTGGCAGCAAAGTAGGTAACATGCTCGCCTTGCCAAGGCTGCTTGGCACAGCTGGAGTCACGTAATCGGGCTATGCTGCCAGCCATGGACAGTGTGGGAAGAGTTAAACTGAGGACAGTGCAGAGACAACTAATCCCCAACAGGAAGAGTAGCAGAGACCTCCCCGTCCTTCATCATCCTCCCTCTCCATCCACAGACTCTTCCTCCCTCTACATCACATTCTGTTCCTCTCCCACATCCTCCCTTTACTTATTTCTTCTTCCGTCTTTCTCACCCTCCTCTTCTCCATCGCTTTCTCACTCCTCCCCCCTGGTTTCCCTCCTGCTCCTGCTCTCTCCAGTGCAGTCTCCTCTCACATTCTCTGTCATGTCTCCAGAGCTGGTTTTCGAGTGGGACCGAGGGACGGTGTATTTGGGCTGCGGTGGAGGTCACAGCTATATGGGGATTGTTTAAAAGAGATTTGCCCACATCCCAGCCCATGTGACCAGCCTCAGCTGCAGGTCTCTCTTTCTTAATCTGGAGATAAGCGTGATTATCCGAGGAAGGGCTGTTCGGAGCTTTGTAACTGTGACAGGGGAGCTTTCAAGTCGCACTTTGCTGGCAGAGCAGCGTTTAAAGCCGGGGAATCAGATTCCAAGCGTGGCTTTGCATCTCTTTTCTGCTGGGAGCATGGTGCAGGGCTGGCAGTGGGGATGGGAGCTTTATTAGGACTTTGCTTATGATGCGGAAAAGGAGTTAGGGGAGGGAAATGGGGGGGAGAGGGAGGCAAAAAAATCCCAATTCACCATTTCCCCATCGATGGTGTAACAGGAAAGATGCACTGATTCAAGGGGACAGGCCAGCTTGAAGCCTGGTGTAGAGCAATAAGGTCCAACAAGCCTGGGGTCTGGCTTATTTTTAGCCCGAGGTTGCGTCTCCTTGTTCTGCACTACCCCGGCTTGCTCCGTTGAGCCCCTCACACAAGAGGTCTCCGGGGCCCTGTTTGGAAATGAAATGCTGTTTTAGCAGCTCCCGTGGCACAGCTTCCCCGGGCGAGGTGGCAGAGCCAGCTTTGCTGCCTGATAAACACATCGTGCCCCAGTGCTCAAGGCAGCCGCTCTCTGTCCCTGTCCTGAGGAATATCTGCTGGAGATGGGCCCTCATGGGGCATCTCTGCAGCCAGGGTGGGAATGCAGGGACATATAGCGATTGTATAGTTTAATATCATGTCGGTGTCTTGTATTGCTGGAGGCTGAAATATTTAACATCTCATAGAAGGAGCTCAGTCCCCAAAGATTTCTTTTGCTGGGACAGGCATCAAAATAGGGTTTAGTGGAAATGTTCAGCTCTGGAGCAGACACTGCTTTGCTTCTATTTGTAGACTAGAAACTCAGAGTGCAGACTCGTAACAGCATTTCTTTTGATGGAGGTGGGTCAAGGAGAAAGAAACCTGGATGCATGCCAGGGGTGGGAATCTGGGGCGAGGTTGAATCAGGGTGAAGTGCCAACGCTTTGGACCGTCACTTGGGCAGGACTCGCTGTTCTTGCTGTATCCTCCTTGGAAATGCTTCAGCTTCCAGCACGGCAGCCAAGGCCAGACTGATCCAAAAGACACCCTGAATCTCATGTGCTGTCCCCACAGTGCCCACTTTTAGTAGGTAGGAGTTTACAGTGAGAACACCGAAGAGCCCTTTCACCTGGGTTCATTCATGCAGGGGCAGTTGCTTGCCCAGGGATAGAAGACATCCCTCTTCTTCCTATCCTGTGAAGGCACATCTCATTTTTGCACCACTGTGCCACGGTGGCTAGACAGCCTTAAAGCAGCCTAGGATGTGTATCTGTGCCCAAAGATACATGGATTAAAATATGTGTCTGCAGGATGGGTAGCTCAGTTTACATCCACTGGTTGCAGAAGGGAAGCAGTTGCAAATGCATCGTCTTGAGAGCAAGATCTGAAACATCTCCCACATTGCCTGCCTGTCCCCAGAGCCCCACACAACTGCTCTGTGGGTGGAAGCTCTGTTTTCCATGTGCCCCTCTGAACTTTATTTTTTGCTTTTTTCCTTTGTGTGCTGCTTAGATGAATCCTTTTCAGTGCCTACAGCTTATTCCTGGGGTTTACCAAGGATCTGGGCAACACATGTATCCTTATCCCAGGGCACGGCTTTTGGAACTAGAAGATGGACACATCTAGTGACTGTAAGACCCAACAGCCCAAATCCCAGCCTGCAGCCATGTTTTGCAGATAACGCCCATGCCCCAGGGCATAACAAGAGCTCCTCTCAAGATCCCACAGCCTTGGATCTGGCAGTGGGAATGTGGGCAGGAACATGTAGGTGTTGGCATGTGCAGGCAGGAACACGTGTACGCTGGGGCAAACCTGCCCATCTCTGCAGGCACAGACCCACGCCTCCTTGTGTACCAGCCCATCTCCATGCACTTGCTCCACATGAATATGCCCCATACCTGCCTGAAACATGAGTTTGGAGCTGTAGGGCAATCCTGAGGGTAAATTTACCTATGGTAAATGGAGGGAAGCATGGTAGAAGGGATCCATTTGGGATGCAGTGAGGGAGGACTTCCTAATACATCACACGAGAGAAAGAGCTTAAAAAAGGGACCAGTCTGATAGAGACGGGTGTGAGATCAAAGGCTGTGCTAGGGCCAAGAGGGAGGAAGGGTGGCAGCCAGGAGCAGTTTGTGTTCTTGGGTGTTGGGTCATGCCAAAAGAGTGAAGGAAAAGCACTGTCTGCACTGAATGAAAGCCATTGAGAGGGGAGAGAGGAATGGAATGGAATGGAATGGAATGGAATGGAATGGAATGGAGGGGACCAAGCAGGGATTGCAGAGCAATGAGAACCAAACTCAGAGATTTTGGAGGACCAAGTGGGTGACTTCCCATGCTGAGGGGAAAGATGGGCTGGAGAAGGGGGCTTGCATGCAGTAAGCATGTGCAAGGTGGTCCTGGCTCATGGACAGGGAGTCAGCAGAGTCCTGCAAGCCAGAGGTGCAGGGTGGCTTTGCGATGGAGGAGCTGCCACGGTGCCAGGGTGGATGGTTTCCCAAATGTGAGCTGAGTCCATAAGATGAAATGTGACAAAAGTTTCCAGGAGAGAGAAAGAGAAGCTCCACAGTTGGGCTGGGAAGAGCCAAGTCATTTCTCCACATACTACATTGGGTCAGATGCTGGAATTTGAGCATGAGAGAGATGGGCAGTAACACATGCAAAGGACTGAAAAGTTCATTCTCCCTCCTGTGCCTGCACAGGATGCCTGAGCCGTGCCAGGGCTGCAGCCCACCTTGTGGTACCGGGGCCCTACAGGGATCAATGAGTCCCTCTGGGACCAAGGGGAAGAGAAGAGCTCTGGCAGCTGTGTTCGGATTCTCCTTAATTCATGTCAGTGTCCACCACCACTGCATTTGTGGCTGAGACCCAGGGGTGATTCAACCCCTCGCTATCATTGCTGTTGTTCAGGGCCATTTCTTACAAGGTCCCCATCACCTCAGTATGTGAGTCCAGTTTTTGTGATTGATTAAAAGCAAAAACCTTGACCAAAAAACCCATAATGTTTGCTTGCAACCTCATTGCCATAGTAACGGAGGTCCTGAGGACACCTCTGAAGTAGGTCACCACGTCCCCGTTTCACTGCATCTCCTGGCATGGCACAGCTCTGGAAGCAGGATGCACCCACCACAGTCCAGCCAGGCATTGCCCCAGCACAGTCCAGACCCGCTTGGAGAAAGCCAGGCTGGAGAACTTCCCAGCAGTGACAGCACCCAAGGGTGCCAAGGGCTGACTTGCACCCAGTCATGGGAAACTTCTGTCCCTCCTGCTGTCCCCATGCCAGATTGCTGGTGTCCCCCAAGTCAGGGCAGCCTTCCCAGCCTCCCCTCTCCCCCTCCCCCACCACCTCACTGCCTCCCTCCCCCCTTTCCCCCAGCGCCTCTCCTCCTGCTTTGCATAATTTTCCATTTTCAGTGTCCCCTTTTCTTTTTCTCCTCTCCATATGGTGCGTCCCCCTCTCTGCCTGGCGCAGGAGCCGTCCTTAACAAGCTCAGCAAAGCCTTCTCTCTCAGGGGCTGCACATGAAAGATGCTCTGTAAAAACAGAGGCCGGGATGGAGCCCCCCCTTTTTGTCCCTTGATTTATATGGGGCTGGGATGTGGGAACATTTCTGGGTCGTGCTTTGGAGCCGCCGGGTGCTCGTGCCTGTTCTCTGCAGCCTTTCAATGCAGACCCCTAAGGCCAGCTCGTCCCCTGCCTTTGATCTGCAATGCAGAAAGAGCAGCCAGGGCAAGTTTGTGCCTCTTTCGTCCAGCCCAAGCCCTCATTTTTGGCTGGCACAAAGGGATGCCCTGTCCCACCTCACCAGGTAGAGACCATGTCCTTCACACTCAATGTCCGATGGTCTTTTCCAGACAGCTATTTTGGCTCCCTCGTGCATCCCTGGCATCGTAAGGACCTTCAGTCCCATGAGGCCCAAAGCACTGGGTCTTGGTGAAGCAGCAGGTCATGGGATTTGCAAGATACAGCGACTCAGCACCTCTAACCTGCCACTGCCCCTCTTCTGCTCCACCGTGGACGCTTGCCAGCAAGCACCCAGCCAGCCGAGCTGGGGACGGAGCGAAGGGTGCTGGGACTGGTGATGCTTGCCCAGCATTTGACGGGTTAAGCCAGTCTCCAGCTAATTTCTCCCAGCGGCTCCCCTCCTCCTCGCACTTCTGTATGCAGCAGGCAGGGCCTCAGCGCAGGTTCCTGCACTGAGCTGTTGCCAGGGGAGTAGTTAGGCGAGTCTGAGCTATGCGGGGAAAAGGCCCGGGCTGTCAAAGTGTCTGAGATGAACCATAGCCCGGTCCCCCTGCAGCTGGGCCCAAGCATGCATCAGCCCTTGTTTGGAGCCTGGGAATGGCAAAGCCCAGGGAGGTTCAAGGGCAAACTTGCTATTCATTAGTCAGGGGTCCTTGACGTTCCCACTCTCTGTCTCCCTTCTTCTTCTTCTTCTCTTTTCTGTCCCTCTTTTGACAGATTCCTGGGTGCTTTTGGGGAAAACTCCCCTCCTCCTCCTCGCCCCAGAAAAAGCCCTCCACATAAACTTCCCCAGCAGACAAGGCAGGAGGACAATAACATCAGGGCTGCGATGCAAACGAGAGCCAGCAGAGCAGCCGCATCCCCTGGGTGTCCTTTCTCCCCAGTCCTCCCCGTGCTGCCACACGGGAGAGCCAGACGATGCATTCATTTCGCTCATCTTGCCCATCGCCGATGTTTTATTATCTTGATGCTTGCAGGAAATTGTGACTTGAGATAAGAAAAATGTCAGCCACCTTCTCCTCTCTCCCGTAGCCCAAAGCACTGAGAAGTTCCTTGGTAGGAAATGTAAATGCTTGCCCAGGTGCACAGGACAAGCATGAGATGGAGGGAGCCTCGAGAGGCTTTGCGAGCATCTCCACCAGGAGATAAAACTCGCAGCGTAGGCGTAACACGGAGCCTCCCCCCACCCTGCTGAACAGAATATTTCATAGCTCTTGGAAGCTGAAGCTCCCTTGTAATTATCCAAAGCAAACAGCACGTGTTGTTAGTTTAAAATGATTTTTTTTTTCCCCCTCCCCGGGCCCCTGGAGCAGAATGGAGGTGTAATTGTGCTAAGGAGTTAGCAGGGGAGAGCACAGCTTTTGGTCACATTCAAGTTGGAGGGCTTGAGCCGGGGAGGTGGTATGAAAGGCTGGTATTTGCATAAGCAGCGTGCATCCCTACAAAAAAGAAAGATATCAGGGGCTTGCAAAATTCAATCAAGGCTGGGAGGGAAGAAAAAAAAAAAAAAAGGGGG
>JANIJG010024909.1:0-18940 GCA_024611175.1 Megaceryle torquata | reverse complement strand
AGCACATCCCAATCCCGCAGCACATCCCCATCCCACAGCTCATCCCCATCCCGCAGCACATCCCCATCCCGCAGCACATCCCCATCCCGCAGCACATCCCCATCCCGCAGCACGGCCTCGGCCCCGTTCCCTCCGCCGCGGGCACTTTGGCTCCACCTGGTGGCGGCCGGTGGAGCGGCGCTGCCGCGGTCCCGTTCCCCCCCCGCCCGCGTCCCTGTCCCCGCTGGCCCGCGGCTGGTCCGCGGAGCTCTCCCTGCTCCCAGTGGCTGCCCAAGAACATCTGCTGGGAGAAAAAGCGCCATCGGTTCAAATGAGTTTGAATTCATTTGCCCTCTGCTTAACTCCCGCCTCCGTTTCTCCTTCGGGGCTCAGATTTGCAGTGTGGCACAAAAAGAAGGATTTGGGAGCAGCATCCTGTCCCCACCAAGGGATTCCCCGGCCCATCTTACCTGGCCGCGTTATAACCACGGCATAAGCAAAGTACCTGTTGTCAGCAAATTCCCTGTATTGCCAGACCATCCTAAGCCGAAGGTGGGACCTGGGCTTCCTACAGCTGCCATCCCAGGCTCAGTAGAATAACTGAAATCAGAAAGGAAACGATTTTTTGGTATGAAAATTGATTTAACGCATGCTCAGTCCAGCTGATTTATTCTATATCATTTCTCTCTATATATATAGAAGCAAAAGCTGAGAGGTTGCTTCATTTGCCAGTTTAGGTGTATATATATAGCCAGTCAAAACTGGCTACACTCCACTAGGAACTTTTCAAATAGGGCAATGATCTATTTGTGGCCAAAGACAGTTACTTCAAGAGGTATCGGTGACAAGAAGCAAAAAGCTGCTTGTTTGTTTGGGCCAGGGAACATGTGTGCGTGTAGAAAGGCAACGCGAACATTTATGATGTGAAACTACACACAGAAGGGCTCCAAAATAGAAATGCCTTAATAATTATCTCATATCCAGTGCCATGTCCACTTCTGAATGCACATTTTCCATCGAGCAGCTTCGTGCGTTCTCTCACGCACGGGAGTAGCTCCAATGAAACATCTGCTGAACCATCCATATCATCCTCCTTCTTCAGATCCTTTCTTCAGACTCTCCTTCGCAGCAGCATGTGTAGGAAGCTCCACAACTGTCAGGCAGCTGGTCTGCTGCGACTACTGGGCATTGTATTTGTTCCTTGTGTTTCCCCATCTTTAATCACAGGGTGTCTCTCAGACTTGCCTGATGGGGGAGGGACTATTTTTGGTCTGATGTTCATTCGGCACGATTCCTGCTTGGCCCAGGTGCCAAAATGAGTTGACGTGAGTGTTGTACAAAGAGGCAGTAGGGAGGAGATTGTCCCAAAGCCTCCCCGGTATCACCCCTCTGCACTGTACCTTGGTGAAATGTCTGTACCAGGTGTTTCTAGAACAAATTTTGGCTGATAAATGTTTCATTGTGCTAGCCCTGCCCTAAATGGGGCAGGAAAATTAGGAATTATGCGTAACTGGGTAGGTCTCTTTTCAGATCTCCAAGTGGAAATCACAGTAAGACCCTGGTGAGTGTAGCCAAAGGGAAAACCTTCCTTGCCCACCCAGGTCAAGGGCCTTACTTATGATAAGTAAAAGTGACTCCACCAATTTCAATGGGATGGTTTCCAGCGTGACCTGGGGTAGGATGTGAGTCGGGAAACAAAATTGGGTAAGTACTTTATTGAAGTTTTTGGAATTACTCACTCTATATGCCGATTAAAACCTCTTCTCTTCAGTGGTCACTTTTTCCATAGGCAAAAAAATAAATAAAATAAAATAAAAATCCACCTTTCCTTTGCCACTTGTTTCATTTGAGAGGGTAGAACACAGTGTGACTCCCGAGGTGGCAGCCACTCTGGCAGAGGGCCCAGAACACTTTGCCTCACTGGGTCTTCCTTCTCCCTCCTCCCATTTTATCCTCCTTTTTGGAGACGTGCCAGGTGAAGCCATCAAAGACAGTTCTTCACAATCACACAAAAATCAACCCCACGCACCTTGCCCACACCGCCAGCCACACGTCACTTCCCAACGCCCTCTAGCAAACCCGTGGCTGACAGTACAGAAAAGCAACCCCCCCCCCCAGCCCTCCTTTGTTGGGGTCTGTACTGAAGGTGAGGAGGGATAATTTGGAAAACCTTATGCTGGAATTAACAATCTTCAGCAAGTCAGGTGCTAAGCTCTAGCTGGGGAAATCACAGCGGAGTGGAAGCGTCGCGTGTGAGCGTACGTCTGCGTGCGTGGATGTGGGACTGAAATAGCTCCCGTCACTTTCCTTACGTTAGCCTTAAGAAAAGGGGATGGTGCCTGCCAATTCCATCTCCAGTTTCATCTCTCTGAAATATGTGCACTTTCACCAGTGGCATATTTGGCCCAGGGTAATTACTATAGTGCTAATTTTACCTGAGATGATGAAAGTGCTGGAACAGCCTAACCATATAAAGGGAGGAGATCCATACAGCTGAGCCCGTCTGCTGGGTCCTTTTTTGAGCAAAGTCAGTCATGACTTTGACTTGTAGATTTGCTCCTTAGGGAGGCTTCTTCTTACATGAGTTAGTTGAAGCACAACCAAGACTAGAGAAGAGTGAGGTCAAGGATACTTGTGTGCTGGAAAATAAAAGCCCTGAGTACTGAATGTCGCCTTATAGTAAATTACCTTATACAGATTAAATTACTTCAATAGATCTGCTTCTTTTCTTTTCTCTTCTGTGAGGGAAGCCACTTCCAGACACCAAAAGCACAAGGATAACTTGAAAGTTTTCTATTTCTTTCTGGACCTTCCAACAAGATTCAAAGTCAATTGACTTTTCTAATGAAGATTCAGAACAGACACTTATTCTATCCAAACCAGTTCAGCTTGAAAAAATTACAGTGAAGTATGGTCAGAGGAAAAGCAATTTGCCAGAACTTGAAGAGTGTGAATAATGCAAAGCAAACAGCTCTCTGCAGCAGGCACTTGTGCGTTCAAGTGTGCTCACCTTCGCTCCGCACCCATCCTGGCTTCACCGGGAGGACCTGGTGACCAGCATCGCAGACAGTGATGAAGGAAAGATGAGCTAGTTGGGATTTCTAACTTCTGTCAGCTTGGAGGATTGTTTTATTTTGTGTCCTTTTAACAAAAGACCCAGAAATGATTGGCATTGCTGGCACTCAATCCTAAGCACTGGAGTCCCCCCATCAGGAAGAGGAACAAAGCCAGCCCGTTGTGCTCTGGTCTGGTCTGTTCTGCAAAGGGATTTTTTTGTGTCACCTTTGCTGTCAGAGAGCACAAGCACCTTCCAGTACTGCAACAAGCGACATGATGAGCCTCTGTTCATTCTCTTTATCTCTTTGTCTCTCTCGTTTGCTCTCTCACTCTTTACTCTTTGCCACTGATTGTCTCTACATGTGACCTCTGGCCTTTGTCAAATCAAGACAGTCAGAACCTGGGTGCTGAACATTCCCTCTGCCCGAGCCCGTTACCGCCGGCCTCGGTGGGTTTTTGGCTCCCAAGTTAGGTGTGTGCTTAGATTAAAGTGAGAAACATACCCAAGTGCTGTTCTGAGCAAAGGTTTTCTAGTCTTAGGTCTCCGAGGAGGAATGTGGGCTTCTTGCAACCAGCCTGTCTTCTCCGTGAGCTACGGACCGGCAGCAAGTTCCTGCAAACACTTTATGCCAACAGCAAACTGCAGAAAACACCAACTGGTGCCAGCCAAGTCTGGAGACGGGAAAGGGACCAGCAGCGAGCCCAGCCCCATCCCAGGCAACCTGCTCTCTGTGGCACCCATCCATGTGTGTGTAGACCAAGCAGGGCCCTGGGAAACCAATGGGGTCCTGGGACCTGTGATGCCACCGCGGACCGTGATGTCACGAGGTCTCGCAGTCACCGTGGGCTGTGGCAACTTTGACATTTGACTATTTTCCATCCTGATCTTTTAATACGTGATGGGAAATGGCATAATCCTTTCCCCTCCAGTCTCTGTCACAAGGTTGTTTAATAGGGTTTGGGCATTAGCTCAAATAATATCAGAGGATCAAGGCCAACTTTTGAAGTATTAGGGAGATTACACCAAAAAGCATGGCTCCTGCCTTCTGAGGCACAACATTTCCAAGAGGAAAACCGGGGAGACCCTCCTCTGGCCATCCTTTCCCTCTGTCTGTACATCCTGAGCAGGCCAAGCCAGAGCACTGGACATATGGTTTGGCCCAAATTTTCATCCAGGATGCCCAAGGGTGGGTGAGGAATCTTTCTTCCCCTGAGCAGCTGCATAAATGAAAGGCAGAATTTAGCCTGGAGGCACAAAATGGCATCAGAAAGGCAAATAAGCAGCACAAGATCATGAGAGCAGAAGAAAGGAAGCTGTGGCATTTACTTGCTGAAGATTATTTCCTCTCTGACGACAGATTTTTCAAATGACAGAGGTGTTTTAGTGCGTGGGTCTTGGAGGGCTGGTCCAAGTAATCAGTCAAAAACAATATCAGGAAGCTTAACCAGCAATTTGAGCTTGGTTTGGTTTTACTCATCTGTTCAATTTTAGTTTTGAGGGAAATTTAGGAAGGTGCCAGCTAATTTAATTTGTCTATCTCCTTCCCAGCCATGAAGGAGATATGAGCGGGGCTGGACTGCCACTTGGTGCCAGCGATCTACTCCTCTGATTGCCCGGACGACGTGTCTCCTGGCCAGGCTCTCCTTGTTCAGCTTGGCTTCCTGACTGACCAAGTGGAGACACAGGGCAGAGGAGATGCTGTGGTGGCTAGAAAAGGTCTCGAGGCTCTCCCAGTCAAGGTGGGACTGCTCAACACCAGCTCCAGCATCACAAGGACCCTCTTTGGTGCACCTACAGACCTGGTGCAGGAATTGCTGCATTCAGTCATTGTTGAGAGTGCTTTCAAACCACCAGCACAAACACCCAGTCTCCTATCAGGGAGTGGTGTGCACCACTGCCATCATGATGGAAGTTCACATTTGATGTAAATAGGCACAGTCCTGGCTCCTCAGGAAACTTAGGCTTGTTTTCTAATGTGTTTTTCCTTCCACAATGGCCAATGATCTAACTCTCTGTTTTTAGCAAAGTTTATTTGCTTTCCAGGAGAGAAAATAAACTCTGATATTGTCATTTACATTGTGGCCATGGACTCCGGGCAAATTCTTAGGTTCTGGTACAAACTGATAGAAAACACTGAGGACATTTGCATCTATGCTAATGTACTAAGATGAAAAGTTAGAGAAAGGCAGAAGAGCGGTAGTTTATGAGGTGTTGAGGCAAATCAGATGCTTCCAAGCTCATAAATGCAGTTTTCATGGGAGTGGATACTCTGAGAGGTAATAAAGTACAGTGATAATAGAAGATCATCAGCAGGAATGCAATATACACCTTGCAACGCAGCAAAACCATGGAGGGCTTTAATGGAGGTTCTCCGAGTCACTTCTGGGTATAGAGTTCTGCTGTTGGAAGCAGGCTTCATCATGTACCTACATATTTCACATCACCTTTCTCTCAGGAACTACCAAACGTCACCTGAGAAAACGAATCTGCCCGATTTGAATCACTTTGGTGAACCAGGCTGTGTACTACAAATGGGTCCATAGGAGAGTTGCAGAAAAGGTGTGTACTTTGCATTCATTTCGCTTAGAAAAGATAACAGGTTTCTAGCTCTTTTTATTCCAAATGATTTCTTATTCTTTCTTGCCACACCCTTTCCCACTGGAAATTTTCCACATGTCCCCCTGTGGTGGCAGACACACGGTGACAAGGGCTAAAGCAAATCTCTGCTTCATTCCTCCTCTTACAGCCACAGTGAAAATAGAGGAAAAATGAGTCTTACCCCTTCCTCATCCTGCACAGAGCACCAGAAGGCAGGTTACCACTTTTTTTTTTGCTAACCAGAACGCTGTTGTGTGTTGGTGGTTGGTGGCGACGTGCTGAGGGGCAGAGAAGCAGACCAGAAACACGTCTTTACCCCTTGCAGCTCTCCCCACCCTCACTCCTAGGCTAACAACCATTTAGAAGGTTCAACTCATCAAACTCTGACAGCCCCCAAGGAAAGAGGGTGAGGGGAGGACACAGCCACTGGCTCTGAGCACGGTAGACTGAGCAGGTGGAACTTTGGAAGTTGGCTGAGCACCACGTGGGTGAGTAGGTGACTTGACAAGTGACAGCCCCCAGTAGGGTACTCCCTGAAAAACCTGTGAAAACCTACACCCCTGAGAGCCCTCCTGCTTACCTATGGTATTTACAGAACCAAAAGCTTGCAAGCCAGAGAAATACAAAGATATTCTTACCCTGTTCTGTTCAGCTGAGCGTGAGCCTATCCTGATTTTAGGAAATCTGGCAGGCCAGCAACACTAGCAACTGAAGCTGTAAGGAAGAGAATGAAAGGGTAGTCACAAGGTTTTGTATGTGTAAGTTGCTGGCTCTTAACCCTTTTCCTTCCAGGAATTGTCATGTTCCCTATGTCAGCCTCATGGGCATGTTCTCACCACCCTGGCAAGTTTTATTAACCATTAACTCCCTTTCCCTTGAGATATCCAAAGAATGGGAACTATGGAAGATCATTAGATAACTCTGAGATTAAGAGGAAAATATTAGCCTTATTAATATGTAATTGCTTGGTCAGTTCTCTATACTTATATAGATATGTAAGTATATATATTATATGTATATATTTATACTAATGTCCTTCTCAATAACCCAAACATACGTTCCCCACTGCTGCCTTTGAGGACAAATTGCCCCAGCTGACTGACAGCTGGACAAGTCAAAATACAGAATATTGCCATGTGACAAACAATGACGGATGTCCCTCAAGGTTATTGCATTTCTGGAAGATTATCCACAATCCTAAACTGTGAAAACACGTCACTAAACAGCCACACAACTGTCTTGCTCCAGCAAAGCTGCTAGAAAAAAAAAGACCATGCAAGGTGTCCATTAAGTAAGAGATGAACATTTCCTAATCATTCCAAGGCCTTTGACCATACAGAGGGAAGCGAGTGTGGAGAGCTGAGAGAGCTCACATTTTACCAACAGGTATTTATCACATTTTGTTGGATCTGAAAGTTTAGCTGGAAATTAAAGATCCTTGAAATGAGGTATCTTAATTTGCTGAGAATCGAGCCACATGGAATATAGTGTAGGAAAAAAGTTTTCTTTGGCAGCACTTCTTGGGTTGCTCTTGGATTGCTAGTTATATACATTTACTGTTAGCTATGGATTAGTGTTTGCAATTCATTATTTCAAGATTTCTTCACCTTGTTTCCCACATCCACCATCTGCAGTAGCAACGACTGAAAGTGTATACTTATTTTTTTTTTTTTCTTTTTTTTTTCAAAACATAGTCACTGGCTGGTGATTGGACTTCAGAATAAAACTAAATGAGACAGGCTGAAATCTTAAGCCAATATTTTGGACACAAAATATCTGGGAAAGAGAGAAAAAAATGTGAATGTTGTGCGAGTTCCACTATTCTCAGATACATATAAACCAATTCAATTTCCTATGTCATATTTCACCCCTTCGATGAACAAACACATTATTATCCAATATAACTGGGTCGCTGGCTGCACATCTGCATATCCCATTTGCTTGTAAAGTACAAAATATATTTATTTACTCTCCCGAGTCTTATCAAACATGTAACGGTCTCTCTGTGGATTTTTCACTGAATTTACCCATTCCCTCTATTACCAATTTGGCTTCATTTTTCCTTGGAGATCCCAGCGTTAGACCTATAAAGATCCAGTTAATCTCTAAACCCCAGGGGTTTACTGTGAATGGGGAAACCACCTTTTCCTGATGAATTTTTTCCAGTTGACTTAATGGCTAGAGAAGAAAGACTAACTTATGCCAGTTTACATGCATGGAAATGGCGAGACAAAAAAAAAAAAAAAATAAAATAATAAAAAAAAAAAAGCCCAACACATTATTTATGGCATTTCTTCTCATCTTGTGGAAACCGACTGCTTTGATTCCACCAGACCATGTTTTCTTTGCAAGTACAATACAATTAAGCTATTTTCAGCTGGCAATAAAATCCTTGAGAACCAAAGCAGATTTGGCCACTTTAAGAGATGAAGACTAATGCAATCTGATAATTAGGGCATTTCACCGCCAAGACAGAAAAAACCCCAACAATTTAATAACATCTCCCGTGCAGGAAGGCAAGGGCTAAAGCCTCTGGTCCCAGCTGGCAAGGACTATGCCTGCAGTACAGCTCTCAAATGTGCTTCCACAGGGCATCTGCAGATCTCTGCAAGGCCAAGGGACAGGGTGGCTGTGATAGGCAAAGATGAGAACGATGCTGCCAAACAAAAAATGTGAGGACAAAAAGCCCCCTTTTCACTGACATGGCCTGGCTGAAAATTTGTCTAGGAAAAAATAACCTGGTTTTTGCCTGCTTCTTTTCTTACGGCTCCTACACTGGTATGAAATATGAACGTTCTGCCTTCCCAGAGCCCTTCTTATCCCTTGATACCATTTCTTCTGAAGGTATCGGATCTTGTCTTGAAAACTCCTCAGCCTATGACCATTTCACAGAGCTCTTCTAGTATTTCAGTCTGGAGGCTCTGTCAGGAGGCAGTAAGAGCCTTCTGGAGCTGGGTTAAGTCAAATTAGAAAACCATTCATTGAGAGAAGGAAAACAAACCCTCACTCACTCTTGAGGGTTAAGTTCTCAGCTGTCTCTCACCCTCTTTGTCCTGGTTTGTTGCAACAGGAAAGGGTTTTTTAGAAACTTTTCTTGTAACATCAACTTCCCTGTTTGTGGGGTTTGGAAGAACTTCTCTTGCTGAAGTCCGTGCAGTCGAAGAGACAGCTTTGTTACAGTTCTCATCAGCTGTATAATAGATTGGAATCAATAGTTCATTCTAAGAAGAGCTTTCCGGGCAGAGCTGCTCCAATTTTAAGCAAGCTGTAAGGAGTCGTGATGTATCTGGTCTTCCCTTCCTCAGCATGAAATCCTACATGGCTTGACCTGCAAGTCTGTACTGCCGTGAGTAAGGCTTACTCATATCAGCGGATCTGGGATCTCTGGGTCTAGTAGCTCTGTAGCCTTTATCAGTCAGTTTGCATGAGTAAAGGCTGAGTAAGAGTCTACAAGGTCAGGCTGTAATCTGTAATATCTTGTGGATTCTCTGCAGAGGTTTGTCAAACCCACCTCCCAGCAAACTGTGTGTATTCGCTGCAGAGCATCGCTCAGCAATAGTGGATCACAGCTCTGCTTATTTCAGTTACATACAGATGAGCACAGACTTCTTCGAGGTGGGTCAATTTGTTGCTATTTTAGCTGTTCATAGGGAGCGTGCATGCACTCGGAAGAATGAGGGATTTTTTTGTCCTCTCATATAGGTACATGAACTGTGTAGGCTTTGTGCCTATGGCATTCAAACTCTGTGGATTTAATGATCTTCGTCTTTCTGAATGAACAAAATAATCGCAGTCATTCCATCTTCTAGATTTCTTTTTTTTTTTCTTTTCTGGATTTTTCATTCATAAAAAAATCACCTTTTCTTCCACTTAAAAATGAACAGAATCACCCAAGAATAACTCAGAAACAATGTGATTGCCCAACACACCGGATTGCTCAATATACAGAAGCACTTGTCTTTTCTTCCCCTCTCCCTATCAGGTAAATTTTGAGTTTCCTGGACATACAACACTGAGGACTTCTAAAAACCAGCTGCATTTGGCCATTGTATTTGTTGCTGCAACAATGTGGCGCTTCCTCATTCGGAGTATGGGGAACTCAGCAAAAACTGTGACAGCAATGGCAGTCGGTGGAAATTGTTCAGCAGCAATATGAGGACTGTGTTCCTAAAGCCTATACTCTGTGAGAAAGCATTTGGGCAAAGCATTTTCACTGAGTATTTAAAGCCGGCTAAGGTCAGAGGTGTAAACTTATGAAACAAATGAGGAGGAGGAGAAGCAGCAGCAGCAGGACAGTTTAAGCAATTTTGAGAGACTGCAGGGATGGGTTTTGCTGTGGAAAGTAGAGAATCATATTTAGAACCTGTTCTGGACATTGTAGGGAAGCTCCCTGGAGGAAAGTGGCTGCCCCACTTGGACCAGTTTATCCCTCAGCAGCTTGAGGTATAAAACCTGCCTGCTGATTAATGCTGTCTTGTCCCAGAAGCATCTCCAGCTCCCATTCTCTGGGTGTTGCAGAGGTTACCGTCGGAGTCCTAGTTTGCAATTCAAGGTGCTCACCAACCTTTTCCTAAAGCCTTGTGTGGTCTGTTGTCCATGCCTTGGGCAGTCACCTTTGCTCTTAAGTTTCCCAGCCCACTGCCCAGGGCTTCATAGAGCGTTTCAGCTGTTCACACTGGGCTTTCTGAGGGCAACAGGAGAGCATTGCAGCAGCCGACACCTGCCTCAGAGACCAACACCCCTGCACTGTCCATCAGAGCTGGAGTTTGGCAAACTTGAGAGTGTGCTTACAAGGCTGGTTTTGTTCCTACAAGGCTCCCAGCCAGACATTTTATCCTTGTTTTCTTTGTCTTAGACCACGTCCACTGCAGGGAGGACAAGCTACTAAAAATCATCATGATTTCTGCCTATTTCAACCTTGGCCAGCCAGCCTGCGGATCGAGCTGCCGCAGGTGATCTGTGAAACAAAAGAGATGGACCCTACGTGTTGCAGCCGGGCAAACGCTTCTCTTGCTCCCAGCTTTGCTCCAAGAGATCTCAGTTCAGGGATCAAAACTCTTGTTTCGGAAGGGATTTCAGTGAAAGGGAAGGATGTTAAGTTTAGTAGCTGCTATGCGCTCGAATTGCTTCTAGTGAGTGCTAGGGCCAGGCGCTCGTGAGGAGATACCCTGCACCTCAGCACTTCACTGACATAAAGGAACAAAAGGAGAAAAAAACCCAAACTAGTCCCTCTCTGGTATTTTTCCTCACTCCACGGGGCCTCGGACATTAGCCCGAGACAGGAGCGAGCAGGCAAACAGATCCCACACGGGACCTTCCTCAACTCCCCGTAAAGTCTTGCAAAAGCCTTTCCTAGCTGGGGTGGGGTGGATATCGGTGGCAGGTGCTGGGTGCCCGCGGCCACAACGGAAGGGGACCGTCCGGGGCGGGTTGCGAGCGGGGAACGGCGCAGCGCTGCCCGTCCGTCCCCGTCCTCCCCGGGCACCGCGGCTTCCCCCGGGAACCCCCCGCACCGGGCACCCCCAGCACCCCCGGCTCTCCGCCGCCGACTCCGCCGCGTTCCCCCGGCCCCGCCACCGGCCCGGCTCGGCTCGGCCCGGCCCGGCCCGGCCTCCCGGCTCCCATTGGCGCGGGGCAGCGCGGAGGGCGGGGACGTCGGAGCCGCTATTAAACATCACATGGCAGCCAGCAAAAAAGGGGCAGCGGCTCATTGAGTGGCTCAGTTGCAAGCGGAGCGGCGGCGGCCGGCGGGCACCCTGGGATTGGCTTTGCTGCGTCCCCCCCCACACCCCCCCTCTGCTGGATCTTACCCCATTTTAACTCCATGAGCACCTCCCCTGAGGCCACCGGCAGGTAAGGAGCGCCTTCTTTCTGCACCCATTCACCCAGTCGCCTCCCAGTGCCGCCCTGGTTTGCAGGCTTCCGGGAGCTGTCTGGGTGCGCGCACCGTGCCCCGAAATCCCCGAGATAAAGCTTTTTTTTTTCTTTGTCGGAGGACGTGTTGCACGCTTGGGCATAGCCGTTCGGAGGGGGAACTCCTGCGTTTCTCATGCACCATCCACGAGCTATTCTCAGTGCCTAAAATAATTAGATAGGTATGTTGGGAACACTCGAGCATCTGCTTGCAGCATCTGTTTATGTTCATAACTTTCCATGCACCAGCTGCTCTTTCCCCCTCCCCCTCGAGATATTTTATTCTGGGGAAGGGCTGGAAGTTTGCATGACAACTCCGGTGGCAGCAGCAGCAGCAGCACTCCATCCCTTTCCAGTCTTCTCGCCTGTTGTTTCCTGTACAAGAGAGAGGTCAAAAGTATCAAGTCTTAGAGATCGGATGTGTGTTTTTGAAAGGAGTGTCCGAAATGATTTGGAGGGGTGTGAAATGAACTTGCATTTTCATTCATTAGTATTATGGAAACGGGAGGTTTTATGTATTGCTAATCACCCTGCTAAAAAGAAAGAAAGAAAAAAAAATATAAAAACACACACACACACAAAAAAAAAAAAAAAAAAGGAAGAAAAAATCCAAACAAACCACAACCCGACACTGCAGCTGGGAAGCCTGTGAAGAGGCTGTATTGTTTCAACTTTGTTCATGACAGTTAAAGGAAAAAATACTGATAAGAAGCGGCAGATTTATAGCTTGATATGCGGGGGTTCAGCGGCTGCTTTGTCATCTCCTGGGGCCGGACAGCCCGGGAGCCGCAGGTGCGTGTGCTGGGGCCGCTCCAGTGGCCCGGGCTGAGCCAGGACACGCGTCTGGGTCCTCTCCCAGCCCGCTGCCACCTTCCCAGCCCGCAGGCAGCCGCACTTGTTCCCGTGTTTCAGCCTTACCTTTACACTTGTTTGCTTTTCCATCCTCGCAGCCGGTGCATCAAGTACACCCCCTGGTGATGGCTGTTCACTTGTAGTTATTGTGTCATCAGCTAGAAATACCCTGAACCCGGCTCCTTGGCAGGACAGCAGATGCAAACACCACTTGTCCTTTCCTTTCTCCTATTTCTTTGCACCCCTTTCCCTACATCATCTGCTTGTGGTTTGTTTTTTTGGTTGTTTTTTTTAATTATTATTATTATTTTATTTCTTTTATCTCCCCCGATCATGAAGGACAGATCCCCCTCCTGAAGGCAGCTCACTGCTTGGTGTAACTTGAATCCTACCTAAACCAGTGCAGAAGCCCTGGGGAAATGACTGAAGTAACGCGAGGGGTCTGGAGGAAGGTTATGGGGGTGGCCGTACCCAGCAGCGAGGGAGTGGGGACTGTGGGATGAGGTTTCACTGCAGCGAGTGGCTCCTTTGTTCTGTTTACCAAGGGCAGAGGGGAAAGAGCTTGGTGAAGGTGGTGCTGGTGCTCTCTTAGCAACATGTGCCCGGCTCATTCTGCAGGGCTGCCTGGCGTCAGCCTGGGAATAACCGCTCCGAGCGCTCATTAGTGCTCCTCTCTACACCCCCTCGGCTCTTTTCCACTTCAGAGTTTTTACTCGACATTAAACCTTCTGCACAAATCCCCTTCGAGCTGTTCATTGTGGAGTTTAGACACGCGAGATGAATGTCTTGCCCAGGGGGGAGGTCTTGAGGGGGACGCTTGCTACGGGAAAAGTGTGGGTTTGGGCTCCTCATTGCGGCATTTCCACAAGCATCAGTTCAGAAATGCTGCAGATGCAGCACAGCCCCGTTTCTCTCTGCTCCCCCGAGCATCCCCTCACAGCAGAGCAAGCCTGGGGCTCTCCCATCCCATCTCAGCCCTTCCCAGTTATGCTGCGTTGGTGCCAGTGCTGGTAATTACTGGCTGCATTGCTCTAGTCCCGTATCCCCTTCCAGGAGGAGATGTAGCTCGGATTAATAGTTAGTAATAACAACACACCTAGTGATGACTGAATTTACAGCTGCGTGTGTGTGTGTCTGGCTGCAGAGCACTGGGCCCAATTAGACAAAGATTCGAGTTGGCTGGTGGGTACTGGGTTGGCTTTTTTTTGGTCTGGTGAGGATTGCAGAGCTGGTCCCACACTCGCCTGGCACCTTCAGTGCCACCACCAACTGATAATGGGGTGGGGAGCAGCAAACTGGTTTTGCCTTTGAGCAGCAGGTGGATTAGCAAAACATGAAGGACCGTTAGATTTTTATGCTAGTTTGATTGTTTCTGGGATTTTTTAGGGGGAGAACCTGTACTAAAGCTAGTTGTGACAGTCGGGGTGAACACCGATGAGGTGTGGGCTCAGGCAACAAGTAGATCTACCAGGCGTTTTACAGGAGAAAGATCACACCTGCTGCCTTGCACCGGCCGGTCCCTGCGCATGGTGCTGGTCACGCTCCCATCCCAGCATCCTCCCCATGCTGAGCACTTGCAGGGAAGAGAGGCAAGTTGTGCTGTAAAAGAAAGAAGACAGCTGCTATGCTGTGGTGGGTGATGCCACAGCTTTGTCGTATAAACTTTAAGCAGTCTGTAAAGGCAGCTCAGGGTGCCCCCAGGCACTCCACCACCCCTCCCCGCCCCCACAGACAGTTTAAGGATCGTTAGAGCCAAACTGGTGCAGGTTGATCCCAAGGGCAGTGTGCATCTAGGGAGGAGAAATGCTGTGCAGGTTGCAGTAGGTAGAAGGTGCTCCACCATTCAAGAGTGAGAATATGACAGTGTAAGGTATCTAGGTCGGGTCCCAAAGTTCTGAATGCAGCCAGTTCGCCGTAGGAAGCTGCCGTTAGGATCTCAGTGATTTGTGGAATTCAAACAAATGTCCTTGGGTCAAGACTTTTGTGGGGGGAGCTGCATATTCAGACACTTGCAACTTTACAGCTTATCCTTCCCTCCACCACAAGTTTAGCTCTAAAACCCAAGAGACAATGCAGGGGGAAAAAAAAAAAAAGTAAAAAACCAAAACAAAACAAAAAACCAAAACCAAACCACTTCAAAATAAACTGTTTCCTAGGCTGTGTGTTCCATCAGCTTGGAAGAAAACCGGCTTTGAATGTGGAAGTTGAACAAGACTGTGTAGGATGTGGTTTATACAAGTGATCAGTTTGCAGACCCATGCAGTGGTTGTTCGAGAAGTTTTTTGTGTGGAATGTATTAAGAGTAATGTCACTTTCCCCTTGTGTTCAGGTTTCTAATAGAAGTATTTTTCAGCTAAATAGAAATAATTGAAGTAAGCAAAATAATTCCTTTGTATTTTGGAGAATGATATCCTGAGAAACCCCACGATTAGAAAGGTGTGAGGAGGGAAAAAGTGAATCCTTACACAGGGTAGGGAATCCAGTCAGATCTGTAAGAGAGCAGCTATACCACAAGCCTACCTCGCTGCGAACCGTACTCAAAACCAGGCATTACTGAACCTATTACAAGCTGCCAAAACGTCTTGTACGAGGCTGAAGTCAGGGATGACTAATCCTGGCAAGTAGGCGTTGGGACGCATTCTTGCACAACAAACAGGAGCGAGGGGGAAAAGAGAAGGTAAAAGTAAACCCTGGAGAGATTCGAGAGGGAAAAGGAGCCTGCGAGCAACTGTGAGCACGGTGCTGCGATGGGTTTGTCACCTGCTCTTTTCCTAACAAGTGTTTGCTGACCTCGAGCCCTTGTAATGTGGTTGACGGATGTGGGAGGGCTGAGAAACTGTTTGAAATCCCTCAAGTTTTTGGAACACCTCTGTGGGGCTTTAGGAGCTGCTTTGGGGAAAGGAGAGAAACTCTGATCTACAGCTGGTGTCAGATATGAGGGAGAGGAAGAGCCACAGGGCGCTGAAGCCGCTTTGTGGGCTCAAGTCGTGCTCCTCGGCGGCTGCAGTTGTGTTGGGTTTTGGACGAGTTCAGCTGAGTTTTGATAATACTGATTTACAAAGAGCGTCGTGATTTAATCCCCTGCTACTGTAAACGGTCCCAAAGTCTCTTCTCGTGTGGCAGTTGGACAGCAGACATTCCTCATCGCTCGGGTTTAGTTTTCTTTCCTCCACGAGGCGCGTGTGTGGACGGAACAGTTGCATTAATGCATCTCTCCTCCTCTGCAGTGTTTCAATTGCATTTCCTGATATACAGTACATGACTTCATGGATGACGCACTTGTTAGAAGCTAAACCTGGGTCTAAGCCAGACCTCCCTGAAACAAGTTTGGTGGCTTCTACCCCTCAGGAAGAAGGTTTTGTAGCCTCTCTGCTGAGTCTTAATTGCTGATGTTTAAGACCCACGGGATGTGTGGGACCGTTACCTGTTGGAGCTGGAACTGGCTGCTTTGGGCTCCCAAGGGGAAGCTGCTGGTGGTTCTTGCTACCAAAGGTGTTATGAAGACACTCAGCTGGTCCTGCTCCATCGTAGCTTTTTTCTACTTGCATCATCAGGAGCAGATGAGGGTCATTAGAAGGTTTAGTTTGCTTTGTAGGACTTCAGTGAGTGTAAAAACCAGACAGATCCCAGTGAGTTTATGGAGTTAAAGAGGAGAACTAATGCAGCCCTTACAGTTGCAGATAATAGACTTTTTTTTTTAAGCTTAATTAAAAAAGTTATATGCAATGTATTTTCATGGAAATCACTGACATTTGTGTTTTCCATGTTTGTTGCTTTTCATCTCCCCTTGCTTGTGGTAGGTAAAACAATCCAGGAGATGCCTTGTCCATCCCTACAAACTGTTTCAGTATTGACACGTGAACAGCTGGATGTTAACGCCGATTGTTTGTTTCAGAACAAACAGAAAGCACAGCTGGAAATCACAGAGAGATTCTTTGCATGTTCAGCTTTGCGGCGAATACTGCTTGGAGACTTGGTTGTGACATAATCACTTGAGTGCTCTCACTCAGGGAGAGTGGTGCTTTCTTGGTAGTAATGATATCACCACTGTCAGTACGCAGCCATGCACGGGGCATGTTCCAGGAGATGATGTAGTTAAGAATCAGGAATCTTCATGCAGGTCCACAGGAGTAATTTCACTTGATTCTTCCAGGTTTGATTCCTTATCTTTTTCCTCCAAGGTCTAATATGACATTTCTCTTTCTTTTGCAGACCATGCCCTCTCTATGACGGTTACTTGTTAAGCTAACTCTGCATGCCAGAAGACCGTCCTTGGTTGATCCAAGGGCTTTTGGGGACTCCGGCCTCTCCCCAGTTTTTCTGTGTGTGTGTGTTCCTCTAGAACTTTCAAAACTGTTTCTCCAAAGGGTTTTGCAGAAACTTAGACTGTTTTCTAAAGCAGAAGCACCTCAGTCCACAGCAGTAGTGATGGGCAGCGTGCGAACCAACCGCTACAGCATCGTGTCTTCGGAAGAGGACGGCATGAAGCTGTCAACCATGGCCGTTGCCAACGGCTTTGGGAATGGAAAGAGCAAGGTACACACCAGACAGCAGTGCAGGAGCCGCTTTGTCAAAAAGGATGGCCACTGCAACGTCCAGTTTATTAACGTGGGTGAGAAGGGACAGCGATACCTGGCAGACATCTTCACCACTTGCGTGGACATCCGCTGGAGGTGGATGCTAGTTATCTTCTGCCTGACTTTCATCCTCTCCTGGCTTTTTTTTGGCTGTGTCTTTTGGTTGATTGCACTGTTGCACGGGGATCTGGAGAATCAAGAAAACAGCAAACCTTGTGTCTCTCAAGTGAGCAGCTTCACCGCAGCCTTTCTGTTCTCCATTGAGACCCAGACTACAATCGGCTACGGCTTCAGGTGTGTCACAGACGAGTGCCCCATCGCAGTGTTCATGGTGGTTTTTCAGTCTATAGTAGGCTGCATCATTGATGCCTTCATCATTGGTGCCGTCATGGCAAAGATGGCTAAGCCAAAAAAGAGAAATGAAACTCTAGTCTTCAGCCACAATGCTGTGGTGGCCATGAGAGACGGAAAACTGTGCCTGATGTGGCGTGTTGGAAACCTGAGGAAAAGCCACTTGGTGGAGGCACACGTGCGAGCACAGCTCCTCAAATCCAGGATCACGTCGGAAGGGGAGTACATCCCCTTGGATCAAATAGACATCAATGTAGGGTTTGACAGCGGGATAGACCGCATATTCCTGGTCTCCCCAATTACGATAGTACATGAAATAGATGAAGACAGTCCTTTGTATGACTTGAGCAAACAAGACATGGACAATGCTGACTTTGAAATTGTGGTAATATTAGAGGGCATGGTGGAAGCGACCGCCATGACTACCCAGTGCCGTAGCTCATACCTGGCAAATGAAATCCTCTGGGGCCACCGCTACGAGCCTGTACTCTTTGAAGAGAAGAACTACTACAAAGTGGACTACTCGAGGTTTCACAAAACATATGAAGTGCCCAACACACCCATCTGTAGTGCCAGAGACTTAGCAGAAAAGAAATACATTCTCTCGAACGCAAACTCCTTTTGCTATGAGAATGAAGTGGCCCTCACCAGCAAAGAGGAGGATGAGATAGACACTGGGGTGCCTGAAAGCATGAGCACAGACACCCACCCGGACATGGACCACCACAACCAAGCAGGGGTGCCTCTAGAGCCACGGCCGTTACGGCGGGAGTCGGAAATATGACTGACAAAACTCTTCCTCTCTCTCTTGGTTGAAAGGAAAAAAAAAAAAACCAACAAAAAAACCAACAACAAAAACAACCAAACAAAAACCAACACAGAAACAAACCAACCACATCTATCGGTCAAAGGCACGTTGACCTGAGAAGTTGGCCCAGAACAGTTTTCAGACAACGGTACTGTTGAAGAGTGGTGTGAAGGGAAGCAGACCTGAGAAACCCCGGCTGGTTTTAGGGCTGTCCTCAGAGGAGGGGGCGACAGAAAATGAACTCTAAACACAAAGCACTAAACATGTCTAAGTATGAACAGAAGGCACATATGTTGTAGAATAAATTATGTATATATTTTTTTACAAAACTTGAACTTGCAGGCAAGCTTTGGTTGGGTTATTATTAATTTTTTTTTTTTTTCAACTTTTTCCAGAATGCTTCTCTCTAGGGAACAAGAATGTTTTTAATGGCATAACAAAGGCAAGAATCTGCCTTATTATTATTATTATAATTATTTTTTAAAAAGCTGCTGCTAACTACATGAACACAAATGGTTATTTTTGTTGCAGTGTAGTTTTTATTTTCTCTTGTGTAATTTAAAAAAAAAAAAAAAAGTCAGTGTTGAACTTTTTGGGTTGAAAAGCTCATGATCACTTCAGAGAGGCCAAGGTTGCCAGAAAGTCTAAAACTCCTTTTGAGGCCAGTAGTTTGATAGCTAGAATCAATTTCTCTCTTTCCAATTACATAAAGGGGCATTATGTAATATCAGGCCAATCAGTAGCCTCCAGTAAAATTATGATTTTGGGGGGGGAGAATTTAATTCTCTGTCTAAAGGAAAAAGG
>JANIJG010024907.1:0-30219 GCA_024611175.1 Megaceryle torquata | reverse complement strand
TTCTCAGATGTGCTTTGGTAATGCAACATAGGGAGTGGACCTCACACATGAAAGTTCTTTGGGTGCATCCCAAGGGGTGTTGGAAGAGCTCTTGTGCCTCTTCAGTAATTCTTTATCATGCTGTTTAGGATTTGAAGTTATAAAAGGCTAAATAGTAAGTCAGTGTTAAACATAGCATTTTAACTGCTTCCAATGTTTTTTTCATTTAGTAAAAAGATGCCCCTATAGAATAAAAAACATTCACTTAAAATGCTTATGCATGTAAAACAAGTTTATTAGCCTTTACCCTGATGATTCAAACATCAGTTAGGATGGAGGATTGTATGTGTGGATCTAAAAAAAAAGCCAACCTCCCCTCCAAAAATAAAAAGGAAAAAAAAGAAAAAGAGAAAGAAATTACAAGGAAAGAAAAATCGAAAGCTGTATGCTGACAGGTGTAGATGGGCTTAGATAACAAGGAATATATTGCAAAATCTAATATTGAGATGGGTTATATCTAGCCCTTGCCAAAAGAAAAAAAACCAAACAACCTGATCGCATGGTAGACAGCTGAATTTGACCCAAAGATTTATGGAATAAAGTGCCATTTACATCCTTTTTCTTTTCTGCAGTCTCAAAGCAGTAATAAATAGTGCAATGGAAAAGAAGTGGCAGTGAAATGCCTCATTTTAGAACTTTTTTATATTAATCGCTTTTCAAAAGGAATAAAATAAGAAACTGAAGGTAAACAGTTCTGTTTAATATATAAAAAGCATATAAAATGAGCTTTAAGATTTATGTTTTTATGTATATGTGTTTATACTTCTTTGATGACAGTAAAAACCATGAGAATGAAAAAGAGATCTTCATTTTCCCCCCTACACATTTTATATGCATCTTTTTTTTTCCTAAGATATCCTGGTGTCAGAAATCACTTGCAATATACATGATACAGGGGTTTACTGTGATACACAGTTTTACCACATAACATTGTAAATAGTAGACTGTACACATAGTAAATGGAACCTAAGTATTATATTATGTAGAAGAAATAAAGAAATAAGACAGTCTCCTGTCTGTGGTGTTTGCCTTCCACAGCAAAATGCCTGGTTACCTTTCTGCCTTCCACACAGACTGCACTGAGTGGTGGGTGTCTGGGCTGACAGTGCTGTGCCGGATCCCCCTGCCCAACACCCAGCATGGCCACTGAGGACAGAAGTTCAGAAGACTTTGGCCAACAGCTTGGACAGATGTTTTAAAAGAATTTGACTTTTACATATATTCCTCACCCAGGGGCTGGATTTTCAGAAGATCTTAACTGCTGGATTCTGGGCTGCTTGGGAATGCAGAGGTTTCCTTTGGGTGCCTATGCAGGGACAGAGGCAGGTCTGCAGGGAGCTGCAGTCCATGACGTCATCCCCATCCCTGGGGGACACTACCAAAGAAGCAGTCCCAGGCAAGATGGTAGACACACATGGCTCTGTCCGTGTGTCCTGCTGGCTGAGCCTCCTTTGGGCACTGCGCAGGAATGACAGAGGTTGTCAGAAAGAGTCAGAGCACTGAAAACATACAGAGAGTGGAAGACCCATCCTTAGTGAAGACTGTGAGATTTTTGCTGCTAATTTGAAGGAAGGAGAGACTTCTCTCCTTCAGCAGAGTCAACACTCATTCCTGAAACCTCTGAATATATCTTTGAATGAAGCCTAGCATGTCCACAGCTACAAGATAGTACATCTGTCTACATACCATACTTCTGTTCATATGTAAAATGATAAAAATAGTGTGTTCTTAAGGACACTCATAGCCTGTACAATGCTGTGCTGAAGATTTTATTACATTGATTCAACTACTTTCTGCTGGTTATGTAAAGTAATCTTTCTGTATCTCATGGAATTTGCATCCTAGGAGTGATTGATACTCTAAGTGTGATGAAGCTGGCCTCCATTCCCTACCACACAGGTGTGTGATGAATCCCAGTTTGAGGTGTGCTATTATTTACTGCCAAGGTTATTTCATAAATTCAGTTTCACACTTCTAATTCAGACTCACACGCTTTCTGTGAGGAGGGCTGTTATTAAGTCATCATTTCTTGAGCAAACTAAACCAAACTAAAAAGCACCAGGAATAGATTAGTTTTAGACCATTCCACAAACATGTGAAGTATTGTTTTATTATACATTAAAAGTGTGATTATCTGTGATGGCATCTTTGGACATGTCAATGTATGACCGACACTTTTCATTAGTATAGTGCAGATCACTTTTAGTTTTCTTGGAGATTTTTTAATGGGATTGCGAAAACTAACATGCAAACTGGAAAGGGGAAAGAAAAATCTCTAAAGCTGACCAAGAAGTTAGTACTAATTTTTAGACTATCTGAATATTGGCATATGTATATCACTTGCCATTAAAAATCCAACCCTCTCATGCAGCAATTATCTTCCATTCTAGGGACAGAGAAATGATGAAGTTTCTTGGAGAGCATGTACTATTACTGCTTGCTGTTCAATGGCAAACACTGGATCCTCTGCCTTTTCTTTACAGAAGAAAAAGGTATTTACAATTGGTTGTGTAGTTGCAGAAATCAGCTTTCTAACCTCTACCAAGCACAAAAACAGGACAGAACTTCCAGAAGCAGGAAGGATGTATGCTCCTTTTTAGCCTAGGAGCAGGTTAGAAAGGATGAGAACATACTTGTTGGGTAGACTCAGTCATGAAACATCTCTTTTTCTACATTACCTTTCAAGCTCAGCTTGGAATAGCCTGCCTACTTACTTGTTCTTGATTGATTTGGAGTGTTTCAGGCAGCTGAAGAACAAAAACATCCCCATTTTTTTTGTTTCTGAGGTTTAAATTATACATTTTATTACTTTTTTTTTTTTTTTTTTTTTTTTTTTTTTTTTTTTTTTTTTCCCTTTTAAACCTTTATTTAGAGCACTCTGAATAGTTTGTGACCTGAATCTGTGCTCTGCAACAAATTTGTTCCTGTGTTCTTGTTCCTCATGTGGCTGTCCCTGTCTACATGGAAGACAGCTGGGCAGCTGCATGGCTCCAGCTGTGCCATATGAGCTAAGCAGGCACTGTACCCGCTGGATGCTCCTCACAGGAATGGAGTTCATAGGTGCTTTTGTCCTTCTGCCAAGCCTGGCTTCATCCAGCATAATTTAACTCCTGCTAAGTTGTGTAATATTCAGTGACTTCTAGGTATAGCCTTCACACAATTTACCTGGATGTTTAAGGTCCTCTTTAAGTCCCTGTCTCACATTTTTTTCCATGATTTTTTTTTTCCCCACTGCTTTAAAAATAAGACCAAATAAAATTTCAGTTGATCTGGTCTTGTTTCCTCTTTGCCTACACATTGCTTTCCTTTGAATGTGTATCACCTGTTTTCCATGCCACAGTCACACTTTTTTTTTCTATACAAATAGAGGAAATGTGTGTTTCCAGCAGCTATTGGTCACTGGGTACCTTTTCTCCCAACTCCCTGTGTGGGTAACCTTGTTATGAGTTGCTTTCTTTCAGCTATAGTTCTGTCCTGGCCTTCTTCATCTGGGCTTTTGTCCTGCCTTTTCCCTTTGTTCTTTCCACTACTTCCCTCTCCTTCTCATAAAGCTAAGAGTTGGATGAGGTATCTCTATACTCTTCATACTCTTCATACTTTTCTTGATGTGAACCTCTGTGGCCCCATTCTGTTGTTATGCTTGGCTGCTTTGGAAAATGCTACCCTTGGAGTTTGGAGCCTGGTCTACATCATCCCACATGGAGAACCTGAGTACCATACGCAGTGGTCCTTCATGTCTGAAGGACAAATGGTAACATGATGTCAATGAGACAGGTCAAGAAGGAATAAGTGGGGACAAAAAAATGCCATGACTGCATAGGTGGGATAATACATCTCTTTTGTGGTATCCTCCTTCTTTATAGCCTTGGGTGCACATTTGCTTTTGCTTTTTCCATTAAATGCTGCTGTGTTTCACAGTCTCCCTTGCATGTCGCCTTCTTCTGTAGAGAGGTAACCCAGAAAGTAAAATGGCCAGAGATACAAAGGCACACCTTACCTGGAGCTGATAATGGGTCATTTGAAATGTCCTGGGGGCTGCCTGTAAGTTTTTCACAATGAATATAGCATTTTTTATTTTTGTTAAAATTGTTTTGGAGTAGGAGTGGTAATGGTAGAACAGGCAAAGTAAGAACTTGACTGGTGCCGGGTATCTAATCCACTGGACCCTGCTGCACAGAACTGGTGATAAGGTGTGAGAAGCAAGGAAGTCACTGAGAAGGCAAAGATCCAAGTAGGAACTAATCAGCTCACCTCTGCCACTGATTCTTTTCCATTGAGAGAAACAAAATCAGACTTCTAAAATGACTTTTCCATGGTCCTCTAAGACCTGCATAATTAACTTTCCAGCTGACATGTGAACCATAATTTCTTCTCTCGGCCTTTACTTTTATAGGTTATTCTCTCGTGGTGTGCACATCTCACTTTGGTTTCTGCCTTCTTGAGAAGGAATCTAACAGTGCCCAAATGCCCATTTGCCCTGATGGCAGGAACATTCTGTGCAGCTCTCCAAACTAACCTGTTTGCAACACAGAAGCCTGAAGTGTGGAAGTGTTTGTGGTTTGAATTCAAACCAGGTTCTATTACAATAAAGTATCATGTGCTATGTAAGTAAGCAGTAGTTTATTTTTTTTCCTGGTTTGATGCAGATCTTGGAACAGTTCTTCTATATCTGTCTTCAGAATGGATAATTCATAGGGTAATGAAGTAAGAAGTGGGATCAGATGCAGGCATGCATTTTCTGTGCAGATAGTGGGAAGCCACATAGAAAAAACAGTGCAAAGACCACTCATTCTGAAGATATGAACATAGCTAATTTGTTGTGTATTTTGACCCCTTTATAGAGTATGTGTGGCACTTGCTTAGAGTGTATGTTTGGCATTGCTGTCAGAGTAAATCCATGTACTTCCTTTATATTAGATCACTGTTTTATTTCAAGAGTTACATGCATACAGGATGACAGCAAGCTGATTTTCCAAATTGCTCTGCTTTGTCACTGTTAACTTCTGGCATTAGGCCATACAGATACTCTGTTTTTGAGATGTGCTGTGCCAGTTCCAGAGTTGTCCCTCCAACTATATCACCTTTTTGAAGGTCAGTTATGCTCATACAGTAAGTGGTACATTAATTTTTTTTTTTAATTTTTCATAAATAATAATTCTGTAGCAGTATAAAGAAATAAAGCCATCCTCCCTCCCAACACAGCACTCTCTCAAGAAACCACTGAAAACTGCCTATAAAGGACATGGGGCTTATCATTGTCTTCAGTTTCCTGACTCCTGTGAAAATTCTCTACCACAAGGATCCTATTAAATAATAGGGATTTTTGAATAAAATGCTACTCAGAATCGTTTGCTTCTCAATGTGAGCCATGTAAGCTGGCTGGCATACCAGAAATCACCTGTCAAGGTAAGTATTTTCCAAACAAGAAGAGTGGAAGGATTGGAAGTGCTGAGGAGGCAGAAGTACCAGGGAGGGGAAAAATTCTGTTTTACCAATACTTTGTCAGCTTCCAATTTCCACATAGAGCTGCAGAAGCTACACAGGAGTGGAAACTTTAAGATAGTGTCACACAACTCTTGAGATTCACTGCCACTGAAAATATAATTAGAGATCTGGTTATCCAGCTAGAGGTCAGGAAGCTAGTGTTAATTGCTAACCTGTTTATCCTACTCAAGGGATGAAGCACATAAATACAGTTAGAAACTGCTTAAAGCCTAAGAGACCTCTGCTGAAAGCCTGCTGCAGGCTTAAGGTAACAGTCTTGAAAGTGCCTGAGGGAATGAAAAATGTAGGATAGTGAGCAGGCACAGGCACGACA
Source organism: Megaceryle torquata (assembly GCA_024611175.1). Classification (NCBI taxonomy): domain Eukaryota; kingdom Metazoa; phylum Chordata; class Aves; order Coraciiformes; family Cerylidae; genus Megaceryle; species Megaceryle torquata. The sequence continues at coordinate 24,362 of JANIJG010024907.1, read as the reverse complement.
CCTACACTGGTACAGCCAGCTCTGCACCAGCAGCCTGCAGAGGTCCTGTTTTGGCCACAGCCCCATTAGCAGATGGTCTCCCTCATCACTCCCCCTGTCAGCCCAGGCAAAGTCCCTCTATTAACCAAGGTTCTGCTGGAAAATGTAGTTATATCCTAAGTGACTTAAGAGGGGAAGGTCCTTTAGAAAACCAGATTTAGGTACTCTTGAAAAAGGTGTCCCAGACTTCTGTTTAAGTGGCTGCAGTTTACAAGACCAATTCTCCAAAGCGTTACTTGTGTGAATAGTCCTTACCCTTCAGCCTAGCCTGGCTGAAATCAATGCCTCTTCACATGCCCCTTTCATGCTTAAATGGCAGGAGCCACAAGTTGTTTGTTTCCTATCCTTTCACCACCCAATATCCTACATTTAAACCTCCACATCTATCTATTCTGAGTAGGCAATAAAATCCCTTATGCCTGTACAAAGCAGCCCACTTTCAGTTGGAAGATTTTTTGTTACCTCTTGTTCTTATTAAAATAACCCCTGTGCATATAAAGACTTTGATTATCAAACCCACATAATGCAGCCAAACCTGAACAGGACTTTTATGGATCTGGGGAAAGTCACTCCACCATTCCCCAAAGACAATCTTCCCAAGTCTCTCCTCTTTCCTCTGGAATATTTCTGGGATACAGCACTTGAAAAAAGCCAGAAGAATTGTTTTTATATCAGGGAAATGTCATTTTATTTTTACTTCCCTCACACTGGAAAAAACATCCTTTTTTTTTTTTTTTTAATCAAAGTTTTCAGAAACGTTTTCCTTTAACACAATTTGAGTGTGGTGTTGCTCGCCCCTCATTTTTGCCACTGAAAAGCCAGAAGCCCAGTTCAAGCCTCTCCCTGAGAAGCTATTAGGTATTCTTGGAGGGAAATACACTCACTCCTGGGAGAGGTGTTTAAGAGAGGGGATGTGAGGGGCCCCCAGCATTCTGTCACATCGTGCATGACAGGTCGGCTGGTGAGACGAGTCTCAGTCAGACCTTGAGGATTAGGAGCAATTGCAAAGCAGAAAGGTTTGATGGCTTAAATCGGTGTCCCTCAGCTGGGGCAGTGCTTCTGCCCCTGAGTTCAGGATAATAGTTAGGTATATGCTGAACTTTTTAGTAGGTGTTCACTGACTACAAAGAAAATTAAGAATGTGCTTTGGCCTTGTCCTCTTACTGGCACAGTCATTCTAATACACTGTGAGGGAGCATATTATTGCCTGTTGCTTAATACAAACATGATGGAATAGTTGCTTCATATTATTTAATAAGAAGATGACTGACTGTTCTGCATTGTCTGTTTGCATCTTAGGAGTAGTAAAATGAATCCATTAACTTATTAACTTTTATTTTGAAATCTTTCATGGAACTGTCATGTTATTTTGATTTGAGTAAGTGATTCATCTTTTTTAACAACTATTTTTTTGGTCCAGGGAGACTCATGTACTTCTGTTAATAGGTCAGAATTATGAGATGTATCACTCATGTTCAGAATCTTTTTGTTGTCTATAGCTTATTAATAATAGATTTGAATATAAAAAATAATGATATGCTGTTTCAGCATTTAATTTTGGGGAAACATTCATAACATTTCCCCTTTGTACTGGTACAGTCAGTGATGAAGATAGAGGGAGACGAATTGTACTGTAGGTGGGAGCAGAGACACTGCAGCAGCTAATGTGAGGTTGAGCTTTAAATTTTTATGACAATTCATAAACTATTTTTCTAGCTGAGACCCTGGCTAATCGCAGCCTCTCCCTGACAATTTCCTTGTTCTGATTCTCATGGATTTAATAGTGTTCGTGGGGGGTGAGCCGGGTGAGATAGCTCACTCTTGTAAGCTGCTTATGCTTGTGTACATTTTTCTTCGGGAATGTCATGTCTTCAGCAAGCTGTTTGCAGGCGAGTGATTTCTCTCCTCTTAATTCTTGTCTGTCTAATGGTTTTACTAGTGGAAGGTGGACATATGGATTCAAAGTGATGGCTCAGAAGACTTTATTCTTGGCAAAATCATACTGGGTTGTGATCCTTTTACATCTGGTATCTGACCATGCCTCTTACCTTATCTCCTTTCCACCCCTGGCCCCACCACCTTGGGGCTCTCTTCAATGTTTCCCATATCTTTCTTTTCAGATTTACTCTGTGGGCAGTGCCAAAATTCTTCTTGTCTCCCATCTTGACTAATGTCAGCTTTTCCTGTGGATGTCCACATAGCAGCTCTCAACACCCAGAATCTCCTCACCTTGCCCTCTATCTTTATTTCCCACCATGCAGGAGGAACATGACACAACAAATATTGTTTAACTAGTCTGAGACTTTAATTTCCTTAGCTGTAAACTTGCCAGCAACAGCTCCTACACTGCAGGTGAGGACTCCTTTTCTTTCCTTTTTCATTGGTGGGGAGCTACTGGCAGCTTCCTAAGTCACTGTTCTTCCTTTGTAGGGCAGAAGGGACCTTGCTCTTCACTGCTGGAGTAAGGTTGGGTGACTCAAGAGCTTCTCCCAGTGTTAGACAGTTTGCCTGGACATTTTTGGCTCAATTTTTCCACTTCCAGCTCTGCTTTATCCTCAAACTGGTGTCCCGTGTGAGGGGGTATGATGTTGTACCTGTGGGGTTTGATGTTGCTTTCTATACTATCTGCTAGGAAGATGGAGAAGATGACAGAGCAGAACCTAATTTTATAATGAAGATAGCTTTTTCCCTTTGTGTGGTGATGGTGACCTCTGCCTTTGGCAATGTATCCCAGTTCCCTGTTAGGATCATCTTTCTGACTGGTTCATATGTTTCTCCCCTTTAGCTCACACCTTGAATCTCCCTGCCAAAGCCCTTACTCTCCACTTTACTGAATGCAACTTTCCTCTCCTTGGTAAGATACAAAGCAGCTCCAATCTCTTCCCGATTGCTGTTGTATCTTACTGTACCAACTCCTGCTCTGACAGCTTCAGCAATCTGACAAACCTGTCTCTGTGCATGGGCTGTCCTTTCTGAACCAGCTAGTTCATGCATTACCACCTGACCCCTACAGTTCCTTCTCAATCCCATTTCAGCTGAAAAGCCTGCAAAAACTGCAGGTCACCCATTCATGGCTAGGTACAGGGCCAATACATACTTAAAAAATCTCTTTTATTTGGATGTGCCTTTTAAAGATGTTTGGATATATTCCTGGCTGACAACACCATCCAGAAGAGCCTCTCCAGCCGCAGCTCTTGCTACTCTTTCCTGCATCTTTCTCCTGCATCTTCACCATCATTCCGGATGCTTTGTTGCACCAGTTAGCTGCAACCTTCATGAAATTGGTGCTGTTCCTCTCCACATTAGGGTCCTCTTGTTAGTTTATTCCAGTGGGTACAGATAGCCTATGATGATTCATGATGTTGCATGGGAAGGGAGGATGTCTCTGCTGCTTCCTTCCAGTTACCCACTTCCTAGAGCTTAGGATGCACCTTCTCTTCATCTGACTGTGTTACAGAGTCATTCAACAGTGGGAGGTGGACTGGGAGAAATCCCTTTTATGTATGCTGCAGAGTGGCATTGCCGGAGAGCATCTGGTGGTCCTTTCACATTCTGCAATGAATGCCAGGGCAAGCAGCCTTGTGGAGGAAGAGCACATTCACCCCAGGGCACTGACATGGGTGGCTGTTGAACTTGTGCAGCCAAATAATTGGGTCCCAAGTGAACATCAGCAGTCCTAGGACTTCAGTGCACCTGTTTTGTCGAGAGTCACCTGCAATTTAAAATGCCTTTTACTGGGAGCAAAGGGATTTGGTGTGGACAGGAATTTAGTTAGGACCAAACACTTCAGTGCAGGGACTTTTCTGTCAGTGAATTTATGCTCTGCTCCCATGTGGAGGTTCAGGTTTGATCACTATAATGACTACATAGTATAAAACATGCAACACCAGTAACTTGATGTAGGTATAAAGCCCAGGTAATAAATGCTGCTGGTACTTAGGTGGGAAAGTGAGTTTAAAGGCAGAGTAGAGCATTTTCCCCACCCACTGCTCTTTTTCTCCCACTACAATTCTGCCCTGTGCAGGCACTGTGCCCAAATATTCTCAATGCGTTCCCTCCCCGTGTTTTACATATATTACATATATGCCTTACAATAATGAGCAGCTTTGAAATTTTCCTGTGGCTTACTTCACTCTCTCAACCAGGAATTTCATAAATAAATCACTGTCTTTCAAACCTTTTTTGCAGGTTGCATCTGTCTAAAGTGTGTGCGCTTCAATAAGTGTGCCTGACAGAGAAATTAAAAAGAAAAATCATCTCCCAAACAGAAACTATAAGAGGCATGTTGAGCTAAACACTTGCTGCACATTATTACAAGGGGAATATGATTTGAGAAAGAGTGTTTAGAAAGTAAAGGTGACATTTTGTTTCCCAGAGATCAGTGGGCCAGAACTTCACCTGGGGTAAATTGACATAAGTTCATTGAAATTAATAGCTGACTTGCACTTGCTGGGACCAGTTCTACTGAATTTTAACCATTGGTTATTGAAGGGCTTATTTTTTCCCTAGGGAACAAAATATTTCTTCATAGTATGTCTTGCTTCTGGGATTTATTCAATTTTCTGTGAGTAATTCAAATAGATTGTCCATTCAGACTGTTTTTCAGTAGTAATATGAGTTCTTAACACATATTTGGAAGCAAAACATATATGCTTTTCTTGAAAACATCTCTCATGTAAGTAAATTTTTATAAAAAAGAAAAAAAAAAACAAACTGGGGGTGTGGTTTTTTTTTTTTTTTTTTTTTTAATGAAAAAAATTCATCTGAAAGTGGAATGCTGGAAATGCTGTGCCAATGCCTGATGGGAAGTGTAGTTTGGGAATGTAAAGCCTCTGTTTCCCTCTGTATACCATATTTCCCTGCTTTGCAGTTGCAGTGTGACCAGGACAGGAGCCTGTGAAGCTCCTTGAGAGACCATGTTCTGTGAGGCTAGCCCTTGGGGGAGCATGGGTGCATAAGGCACTACCATGCCCATGAAACATATCACTATATGCTTACCTGGAAGGTTTTGGCCATTTTCCCTTTAGCTGAAGAGTTGTTGACTTGAAAAAAAACAGAAAAAAAAAATCCCATCCCATATTCTTATTCATCACTGATTTTGAGGTATGGAGTGTGATAGGGGGAAAAAGGAAGCAATCCCTTCCCCATCTCTCAGCTATTCTCAGAGTGACCCCTCTCACTCTTCTGTTGAATGCTCTCCTCCTGAGAGCATTCAGACAATGATTGAAGGTCTTGCTGGAGACTCTACTTCTTCACAGCCTCCAAATACCTCTTCTTTGGGGAGCTGAAGCCACACCATGTCCAGTAGGAATATCTGAGGAGCTCCTGTGGGGGAGTTGTGGCTGTGGGAAGCGTGGGGGATGGTGGTGCTACAGCTGTGGTGGGGTCTCTGTGGATACACATCTCTTAGCCAGGCAGAGCTGCTCCCTCCCACCCACACCACCTGCCTGCCTGCCAGCCTTGCCAGCAGCCTCTGCACCTGGGAGAGGAGGGAGCAGAGCCGAGTGTAGTGACAGTCACCTGCTCCTCTTCCGGAGGAGCTCTATGCTTTTAGGGTTAGGCCTTGCCACGGCGCCCACCACCAGCCTTTGTTTAAGGGATAATGGGCAGGTCTTCTCATTTCAAAGTTGCCACCTTTGGTTCACACAGCTGAACACTGCACATGAGCCAAAGGGCAAGTTTCATATACCTTTTGGTGAATAATAAGCCTTTATGCCATTCCAGTTCTTATTCAAAAGCACTGCGGATAATCTGAGTGATGCTTGTTTACAGGAAGACCACTTTACATCAGGACCTTAAAATGGTAAACACTAAATCTGCACTCTCTTTAAGACCCTTGTTTATTGCCAGAAAGAGTTAAAGTTGTCTTTGTGGAAAGAAAAAGAGAATTTATTTACTCCAAAGTCAAATTTACTTCAATCCTGAAGGAAGGTTGATTTTTCTATATATAGTTTTATATTTGGGTTGTGCTTGGAAATAGTAGTATAAATACTAAATGCATATCAAAAATGTACGTACAGCCAGCTCTTTGCTTTTCTAGTGGACACAACATGGCATGGCCGTGCCCACTTTCCACTGGACTCGGCATCCCTCTCTGCCTCTCACCTTGCTTCAGCTGTGTGTGAAAAACTATTCACTGCAATGGCCTTGGGATCATCAGAAAAACAGAGCTGTTTAAAGAGGGCATGTTCATACTTAGATGGAGCTTTATTGCATTTTAATCCCTATATCCTTAAACATATAAACATAATTTAATGCTAAAATCAATTTTGAACTTTGTAACTTGATTGTAAGGCCACCTTTTTTTTGCCTTTCCTTCACTAAATTGAGAAAAAAATACCGAAACAAAAGTCTGCATAGTGATTGTTCACTGTAAGTTGTCGTGCTCTTTTGCATAAAAGATTTTCAATATTGCAGCAGGGTATGTCTTCTTCTGGTATGTCAGTAAGAAGAAGAAAATTCATTTCTTACACCCGCCTGTCATTTGCCTTTTTTATGATTGAACCATATGCCATCAGACAACCACAAAAATGACAAAAGCTTTTGCAACTGAATACATCTGATAATTGTGGTGTTTGTGAATTTAGGACTACAGCAGTTGATACTGTAGTGTCCAACAGAGGAAAAAAAGAAGAAACAATGTGTAATCCTATTTTACAGTCTGAGAGACTTTAGTGATTACGTTACATGATCTATCACCTGAAATAGTGTTTCTATTTTGTTAATCTTCTAGATTTTAATGTCTTTTTTTTTTTTTTTTTTTTTTTTAAATACAAACCAAACCCCTAAATTCATCAAAGCATCAGGTACACGTGGGGTTGCTTTTTCAGTGTTGAATGTTGAGATTAAAGTGATTCACCTTTGCAGAAAGTCTGCAAAGCATGTAGAGCTCCTGGGGTTCATGCGCGCTTTGGGGCATGAGGACTATGAGATCTTCCTGAGTAGACAAGTTGCTGTACTGGTAGTGTAGGAAGTTGTGGGAAAGTGAAGGAGGTTTTGCAAATGGAATTCCACACCCGCCCCCTCCTTCCCCCCCACCTTTTTCCTTTATACAAGGGAGACAATGATCATGTGCTGCTTTTGAAAGTATCCTGTACAAGTGGGTTCCAGATGTTTGTGTTATCTAAAACAACTGTATTTATAAAAAAACCCCAAAACCTGAACTCAGTTTAAAAATCTAGGTGGGAGACACGTGGTCTAGATGACCTTTAAAGGTCCCTTCCATCCCAAACATTTCCATGATTCTATGATTTTATGGTCTGTTAAAAAGCTTATTGGTATCAATGGGAACATTCAACCAAGACTCTTTTTAAAAGGGTGTGAGCTGATTTGGCCAAATTGTGTTGAAATTTTCACTCCCAAGAACATGAGAATAGTATGAGAAATAGAATTGTAGAATAGTTCTAGGAAACATGCTCAAGATTTTGATGTATTGGTAAAACTATTTCAACCGATCAAGACAATTTAAAGCAATATAAAAACTCCTTGTTAATCTATAACAATCATTACGTGACTTGATTAAACATAATCTGGCAAAATATACACCACTTGGGGGACCCTACTCTGTGCCTTGCCCGGGCAAAAGCTCCAGTGAGAGGTTTTCTTCAGCTGTGCAATGTTAAGGCTTTGAAAACGTCACCAGTCTATAGTCTAACATGAATCAATGTAACTAACAGTATTAGACTGATATTACAAACAAATAATTTTCTTCCGGAGCAGAAAAATCTTTCCATCAGATCATGAGAGGATACTGAAGTGAGAAATGATTTTATATGAAGCTCTTTCCAATGGTTATCATTCCTATATTTAGCTATTTAGGGGGTTCTGAGAGTAGTTTTAAGTTCTTGTTATTGATTTGATGTGTTTTAATGAATTTTCATGACCTTTCAAAACACATTGTTAATAATTCTATATTTACTTTGTTGCTGTGTAAAGACATTGATATAATTAATATTTAACCCACATACCTCCAGTATGAATCCTCCCTTCCTCATGCACATCATATACATAGCAGCAGGAGCACTATCCCCTTCCTTTCCTACTGAACTGGAAAGAAACACCAGGACTGAAGAGGGGTACAGCAAATAAAGCAAGCAGTGATGGAGATGGCAGGTACTGGTCAAGTTGGAGGAAGGTACTTAAAACATGTTTTAAAAGTTCTTGATGTATCTTAGTTTCAAGGTTATTAGTATATCAGGACACTTGGGTCTGGAGGACAATGAAATAATATGTGTATTTGTGTGGGATGTAGAAGAAGAAAATGAATCCAGAGCCTGCTGGATGAGTGATGGGATTTGCCTGGACCTGATTCAGTCCCACCAAGAAGGGACAAGGAATGGCTTCAGGGCATTTGTTCTAGTGGCACCTGGTGGAATGTTGAGGTTTTCACCCCCACTCTAACACTTTCAGCTTTTAGTTCCCTATGAAAAGAAATGACGAAGTAGACCAAAATATTAACTGAAGAAAATAGAAATCTTCAATGCATTTGTCAGAATAAAGCTATTAACAGGACTGTAACTGTGATGAAAACTTGTCTTTGACTTTAGTAATGGCTGATGATAATATTATTAATATGGATGTTTCACACTTAATTTTTATTTCAGATTATATTTTAAAATATTTTAAATGGACTTTAAAATATGGCTATTATTAGGACTTATCTGATGTTATGCTAGATTGCCATGTCCTTTGGATATAGTACATACATACAGGAGCTGTGGCATACACTCCATCAAATATCCTCACTGGAATTCAGTATGCAAATTATGGGACACTAAGATTTGAAGTATGATGTTTGTAGGCTATGTAAAAAATATTTTTTGGGCTGATACGCAGCTTTAGTGAAGGATGGACAGTTTTTTTATCCCCATATTAAGATTTTGCTGCCTCAGTACTGGAAGGCTGAGGTGCCTCTGGTTTCTAATGGGGCTTAGTCATTCTCTGCACACTGAGACCTCTCCTACCTGGTGTGCTCTTGGGCACAAAGCTGAAGCACAGGATGAGTACCCATGACCAAATGCACAAGGGCTTTGCTGAACTGAAGTTTTAACCTTGCCAGAGGTGACGTACATTATGGAGCGGATTGATTCCTGCCCTTGGTTGCGGTTGTGTGAAAGCATTTATATAAAGGAGTGATAGACAAAGATGAAGCATGAGGTCCCAGCAGCTTCAATGAGCCTGTGGGGCTGCAGCAGCTGGAGAACTGGGCTATGGAGCTAGGGGCAAGAGGTACAATGGAGCCCAGGGGACCCCAGCTCATCCTTGTGTTGATGGGCTTGGGAAGCTGTCAGGAGCCTCACAGCCAGTTTGAATTTCTGGGAGGAGAAGGCACAGGTACTATGAGTTGGCTGCAGTAGGCTTTGACATAGCTTACTGGCATCAAAGGGGTGACCAGCTGCTGTGGCTTTGACAAGCTAAAGTCAAATTCAGCAACTCTGCACTAGAGTCACTTCTGCTTGTCTCGCAGCCAGCCTGAGCAGGGCAGATGGAGGGCATGTGTCTCACTCGAGGTCAGACAGTAAGTCAATAGCTTTACCAAGCTGAGATACTAAGATCTTTTATTTTCTCAAAACCATATGCTCCTCTCTTTTGCATCTTCTAGGGGTGGCAGATGGGTAGAAGCTAGCTTCTTTCAGGGTAAAGGTGGCTGGTGATAGTGTAAATGCCACTACACCTTGCCAGAGGGTGCCGTGTTATCTGTGCCACTTACATGATAGAGAGGGGTCTGAGAAAGATGAGAGTCATTGGCAATATCCCTTTAGCTTCTCTTCCAGCATTGCTGGCACTACGTAGCCTAATGCAACTCAAATTAATGCTTTTTACATGGAGATGTTTTTTGGAGGGCTGGTTTAATTCCACGGCCCAGTAAAACTAATGGACACCAGTCATTCTTCTGGAGATCCTGGAAGATATTCAGGGGGTAACCAGAAGATTTTATATTGTCAGATTAATAAATCTCCCAAATATCTTGACAGACACAGTCTCTGCCCTTCTCTGGCTGACAGTCCCCTTTTGCTGCAGCCATGGGATAAGGCAGCACTGGCAGTTGTGTTACCTAGAAATTCTGCCTGACTTGAAAGAGGAACTTTCCCTTTGAATCAAAACTTTGTACCCTGATGGGCTTATCTCCTCTACCCCTTCATCTTCTTCAAGATCCTGCTGGCTGCCCTGATCCTTTTCTTTCCCCTGAATGCTGGCTCTGCTGTTATCACCCTTGTGCCTTCTGCAGCCTCTTTGATACTGCCACCACCCCCGGGCTTGCAAAGCCACTGTTATTCCCCTGGGCTGATGGAGCTGGTGTAGTGACTGTCCCCAGCAGTGTTTGGAGACACCTGAGGTAGCTGAAGTAGGGTCTGGAAGGGAACCTGGGTTTGCTCAGAAACCCTCAGCTAAGGCACATCCTCCCAGTGAACCCTTCCTCAGACAGCTGGCCCAAATAGTTTGCAGAGAGACCATCAGGGGGGACTTAGTGTGGTGGCACAACAGGGTGTCACACCTCTGAAGGAGCAGGAACCCTCTTACATCCTGAACACTAACAGCAGATTTCCCTGAAAGGTTCGTATTTTACAGGAGGCATGTCAACTTGCTGTCCTGATTATACAGCTGCTAGCCTAGTTCTGGGAAACGAGTGCATGAAAATGAGTGCAGAAAATGAGCCTTCTAATAAGGCTCAAAGACTTTGAACTTCCCCTATTGTCACTGTAGGTCTTCCCCTACTTGCTTAGCAGAGGGAGAACTATTCAGCTACAATCAAATAATGCAAATGACCTGAAGAAAATTCATCCTAGAGACACTTGCTGGATACACTGCTAATATGGTTTCCTTTCTTTCACTATTCAACCAGAATCTAGGATGACCTTTCCAATGAAACATAAAACCTACAATGTGCACCCTTACTAATGTATTCTAATGCAATTAGTTCATACAAAAGGCTTGTTAAATTTGCAGTATCTGCTTTCACCTTTACAATAATTGCTAGTGATCCCAGACCATAAGTGTGTGTCATTTTCAAGGCTCCTGAACTGTAAATAAAATTGAAAGTTTATTTGATAACTCGCCTGCCTGTCTCCTCCTGTCCTGCTTTTCTCACAAAGGTGTTTGCATGAAGCCTACCAGAGACTTAAATCTGGCTCAAGAGAAAGGATTAAAAGAAAAAATATAAGCTGTAGTGAGGTATTAGGGCAGGAACAATACTGCCAGTTTACATTATTGTGCTTTTTGCAGGGCAAGAAAGGAAAATCTAAGGTTAATGAGAAATACAAAGGCTTACAACATTGGTTTGTAGTGTCTCCTTTTTGCTGAGGAAGTAAAGGAGGCCACTCCTCCCTTGGTCACATTTATTGTGCTGCAGTCCTTTCTAAATAGTTTTGTCACACAGAGAAACCCATGAATAATTACCTCCTTATATCTCTTGAATCATGCAGGAAAGTTGCCATCCCAAATAAATATCCACCGTGCCATTACCTGCTGTGTGACTGAGCTATAAGAGCTTCTGAAGGAATGTAACACTTAGGTGAGTGGGATGGTGCCATAAGAAAGTCTAGTCCATTAACCAAAGTCAACTCATCAAGCTCACCAGGATAAAGCCAGAATCACTGTCTTAAGCAGCCTTGTCTGGCTTTTCCCTGGTGGCCAAAAATCCACCCAGAGTGGGATGACAGTACTGCAAAGTACCCTGAGCATCTGGATACCTCAGAAAGGCTTGAGACAACAATTTTGGCCCAGAAGATCAATGGAAGTGATGTTAGTTTGCTCATTCTGCTCCACAGTTTCTCTCATTGGTGAATGTTCCCCAAAATGACAGCAACAGAAACAGGTACAGTCTTTCACTTTTGCTCTGAATTGTTACTATTATGTGAATTGCTGCTATTATTTTGGTGAACCTTTCCCTGAAGTCTTTTTTTCTCTTCAAATTAACTTCGCTACAAGCAGAGTCACTGTGATGCACTGAAACAACATTGCATTTCCATTCCACCACTCCATCATGTAAAGTCAGGAAATGAGCTTTTCTAAGTCACCAAGATGAGGTCAGGGAGAAATAATTATTTTATCAATCTAGTAGCTTTATGTGCTCAAGTAAGGTGGAACCAGGGTTTCCCAGTGCCTTCCTGTGAGTTTGAACTAGAACATATGAAAACCTGTCTGGGAAGTTCTTTGGCACCTTTTGGTGCTAGGAAATCTGAGAGGAGATACCTAACTCCAGGAGAAGACTCCCAAAAAGGACATAAGGCCACAGAGAGTTGGTTACTCTGTGGGTGGTTCTCTTCCTCTACATAGAAAACTTCTTAAGGAGGAATTTGAAGATTTTCTACATTTGACTAGGATTTCCAGTCACCTGGCAGCCATACCACTGCCAGGGCTGCAAGCAGGCTGTGGGCACATACATGTGTACATAGGCATCATCTGTGGCACAGGCTCAGGAAGTTGAACACCAGACTGAGTGACAGCCCTTCATAGTCTGAGTCCTGCCCCATGCACTGGAGACAGACTTAGGTTCTTCTTGCTCAGCTGTTTTTTTTCTCCACATACTGAAACTACCTTGTGCTTGCTGCTGGAGGCAGGTGTGCTCTGCAGTAAAAGATCCACCCCTCACACAGCAGGATACCCAGGAATTTCAGCAATACAGCTATAAAACGATTCACCCATGATGAATCACAGTGTAGAGTGTTGAGTCACGGTCTGGGGCTGAGCAAGGAGCTGGCTGAAATACTTCTAGACCCAGGCAAGTTATTTTGTCAGTGCTAGACTTGTCCTACTGAAGCTGTAGGAGATAAAGAGTAGTTCTGCTGAGACAAGAGCTGACTTGGTGTGCCTGTTGTGTAAATCCTGCCCCTTTCCTTTGTGTTCCAATACATTTAGTTGAAGAACCGACAGATTGCAGCTGATATTGAGGTATATGTTGGCTTTTTATCCCATTTATTTGTATAGGTTCTCAATTACAGAGAAATAAATGAATCCAGTAAGCACAGAAAGAATAGTTTATTCTCCTTTGTTATGAGTTTTTTACTATTCACATTCTCATGTGTCCTGTTTTTTTTGATGCAAAGCCTTCCCCTTGCTTTCTAAACAGAGAAGTGCTGGTATTTATTTATTTTTTAACATCAATATTTAATTGTGGGCAGTTCCTAATTATATACTGCTAATTTAAAATGGGAAGATTAAGTCCTTGATTTGACAAACTGCCTTCTGAAGCCAAGGGCAAATGCTAGTGTGCAGGAACTGTGACCTGCACATGAAAAGCAATAGGTTTTCTTTGCTTTTTCCTTAGGTGTAGTATCTGCAATGGCTGACTTGAAAATCCTTCCTCAAATATATTGTCAAATAGCAGTAATGCCAAAGTATTTGACTTGGTTTTCTTTGGTTGTTGTTATAAAAAGGGAGGGAGGAGTAGGTTTTTGGCAGGTATAAATGGGTGAAATCAATGCAGCTGCACAGCTAGGGATCCTGTTCTTTGCTGTCTGATGAGGAAGAAACTAACTGTTCACTTTTTATCCCCAAGGCAGGTCAAGCATTGCCTGTTGCTACAGCCTACATGCTTTGATGAGTTTTGCTGTCAGTTCAGGCTCTACTTTCCTGAACCGTATGTGCCCATGCTGGTAGTGGGAACTGGGCACACCATGCCTGGGTTTTCCCGCTTGACACTTTGACCAGCTTGTCCTAAACTAGAGCCAAGGCATTAGCCAAAATGAAAGCAACCCAGGAATTTAAGCTGGAATACAAGTCAGAGCTCACAGGACTGTGCTGGTAGTGAAAGCATCTTTATTCTTGATCTGCAGGAAAGATTTCCTTGTGCTGTTTTCTGTGCAGAACTGATGGGATCGGGATTACTGTCTATCAGGCGACAAGGGAACCCGACAGCTCACAGAAGGTATGTGATTAGAGAGGACCCTAGGGTAAGGCAATTCCCAATGGGGCTTATAAGGGAGCATGTACTGCTGAAGCAGCACACATTACTGCCTTCCACTGCCGGGAAGCCGGGGCTGGCATCACTGCAGACACTCCCCACCAGTGGATGTTGCTGCAGGCACATCAAAATTTCTTAATGTAGTAAAGAAGAAAGGGGGAAGAGGACAGCAGGGAAGAGAAATCAGGGGAAAAATGTATAAAAAATTCACTACATAAATTAGCTGCGCTTCTTGCAGCAAAACTAACAGTTTCTTTTGAATGTGAATTCTGTTGCTTCTCTTAACTAAATGCCTAAAGGAATTGTAGCACATAATATACAAGGGTAATTATTAAAAATGCATAAATAGTCTTGTAGGTACAAAAAGTTGCAACTTGTCTCCAGCAAAACATTAAAAGGTTTGCATATGTCAATGAATTACAGGCTGTTTGCTTTTAATCGCTGCTATTTTGGGAGTTCCTGTAAGGATGTTTTTAGAAGAAACACATTTGGTAATTGGAGGAGGCTGCCCCATTGTAATGGGCAGTTGAAACCCAAAGGAGGCCTAGTGAGGATTATTCAGGGTGTCTAACGGTTTTGGCTCTGGCTTTGGGTGTTAAGTATCGGCTAACATGTTTATGCCTGGCCTTCAGATGTCCAAACACAAAGGCTCTTTTCTTCTGCTTCTGGCAAGAATCCAGGCCAATCTTAGACTATTTGCCCATCCTCCTCTTCTGTATCCGACCCATCATTGAGGACAGTGTTTCTCTTGGAGTTTCATCTGAAAAACACTACAGCAAAGGAATGCTCACTGACCCAGAAGCCCAGTGACAAGAAGAGGGAATTATATGTGTATGAATGTCTGCCTTTGGGAAAAAAAGCACACGGAAAGAGAACTACAACAAATCCAAACTTTCTTTCCAAAATAAGGCACCTGGATTTTCTCTTTTTAAAAGTCAGATCTGGTGGGACATAATTGGATTTTTTTTTTACCTTTTTAGGCAAAATGTTATGTTAAGAAAGCCTACTTATTATTACAGCTCTGAGAGTCAAGAAATAGAAAATGTGGTTTTGTATTCAAGAGCACAGGCATCAGTTCAGATTGATACTTGGAGATTATCCTGAGCTAGAATAATGTATTTATGACTAGGGTCAAAAGGATTACCCACATGAATAAGGCCTAGCAGGATCAGGCTCTGCTGCTTACAGACAGCCAGGAATGGATAATGTGATATGAAAACAAACATTTTGGATTGTTTTCTTAAAGCTTATACATCTCATTTCTGTCTCTGTGTTTGAAGCTGTTAAAAGCATTTGATATAGTCCTTAATATTGGTCAATACTTTCTTTTTGATTCTTTATTTTTGACGACACTCCTGTAGTTCCAGCTGATGGAAAGAGATGAGAGTTGCTGGCAAGTAACTAGAAGCCACTTTCTAAGGACTTGTGTTATTTGTAAGAAATGATTATCAGTATGAACACTGTGGGATCAGTCCCAGGGGTAGTCATCTGAATGCTCCAATGTTTATAGTAGAAGAGACCAAACAGAGGAAACCTGCATTCATCTAAGTCCTCATGTTTCTGTTTCTGCAGATATGCACAGTATCTGTAACATGTTTTCTCAGTTTAAAATCTGATGCGCTACAATGAATGACCATGATTGAATACAATATATGCATTTTACTAACACAATGGGAAAGAAAATGAAAGGTGTTCTTAAGTCTTAATCAATGGCTTCTGTGTTCAGACTTTGTTTCAATAAGGACAATTTATCAACTGCTTAGAAGAAATATTTAGTTATTGAGACTATTTGCATGATGCATTGATGTCCCTCTAGTGTAGTTAATGTGTTTGTTCTTGTGACTTACAGACAAACCATGAATCTTTTGATGTTCATACAACTCTGTGTCTGCTGAAAGAGCCTCTCCTTTCCTTAACCCAGATCCCTAACCACTGCACCCACTTCCAGATTTTCTGCAACAAAGAGCAATAGAAGTGTAGTGACAGAAAAGAGCTTCAAGACAGGTCACTGTAATTGTGCAGGTAGCATTTCCAATATGATTGTGTCTGCCTTCTCCGGTTGGAGAGTTATTTGGATGGAAAGACTGAAGGACCAGCCATTCTTTAATGTCCTTACAAAAGTTGCTCCCTCTCCCCCTGTTGCTAAAGCAAAGGCAAAACCTCCAACTGATTTCAAGAGGACTGGGATTGGGCCCTTAGGCTGTACATAAGTGTCTGCATTGGAAAAGAGAATGTACAATGTTGGATGCTTCTTATAATATAAGATTAGATCAAATCCTTTCAATGCCCTGAAGCTTTGTACCTTAATGCTGGACTACCTGTGGCAGATAGCGAGTGAATGCCTGTCAGCATGGATCATCCTCTCAGCATTCACTAAAAATGTACAATTCTCATTTTGCAGCATTTGAGATCTTTTGAAAAATAGAGTCTAGTGGGAATAGAATGTAACATCAAGACAAGTAGCTTCAATTTTTACCTGATCACTGGCATATTCAAGGTATTTTATATATAGTGATGCCTGACAAGCAATCAATGGACATCCAGAAAATCAGTTAGTCTTCTCATCAAGGTGCACGCAAATTATATGTAGCTGGTCTGAGGGAATGGTTTGCCAGGCAAATAAACTGGCATATACAACAAAGGCAAAAATATGTTGTTGCTTATTGGGTGGAAGGAATTTCCCTTGTCTCATCTCTAATCCTCCTGTGAAGGAAACATTCTTGCTAAAGTGTGAGCTTTTCTCATGAGCACTCAGTGGTCATAGCTGCTTGGAGCTCTGTGATGTGTCCCCTTGCCGCTGTTCTTCAGGCTGGGTGACTGATTCTAGTGCCTTCTTTACACCTGGGCTCCTAGGTGGTGATGAGCACCCACGGCCTGTCCCAAACCCAGTAAGGGCACAGCCATGGTGGAACGGGGAAATATGGTGGTTAGACCTGATTAGAAGAAAAGACAGCACAGCAAAATAACTATACATTAGTATGTGTTGTAGGAGCCTCCTGGGACTGTTTGGGCATCCAAATCCTAGTGACTTTGGACTGCTGACTGCTCTTTCCCCAGGTGTACTCCTCTGTTTGAGGACAGAGTTTTGAGCTTTGCCTTTCTGTTCCACACATTATCTTACCTGACTGACCACACTGTAGGTATCTGAGACTTCCAGAAAGCAAACATGCCCTCATACAAAACCCCAAGCCAAACACAGTACTGAGTGTGATGGGCTGGGGCAGGTGGCACAGGGTGGTTTAAGAGAGCTGCACTCTCTTCTCCCTCCAAAACAATGTGTCTTCAGCCATCTTGCCTTCACATCCCAGGCTGTCCCCAGGCACTGGGTGAAGAGTGTGCTGCTACCAGCAGAACTGGGACATGGTCATGCCAAGAGCATACACACAGAAAACTTCCCAGGAGGACTAGAGATTTGCCCCCAGCTAATTTGCAGGTAGTGGCACTTCACAGAATGGTACCCAGATACCCTCACCAGCTCTTCACTTTCCATCAGAAAGAAGATCTTCACAAGGCTGATGACTCACAGGTTGATGTTATAGAGGTAAACTATGAAGACCTCTGGCTTTCTCTCTGCCCTGTATTTAACACAGGAGTCAGACAGAGCTGAAATGAGAAAAAGCATTTCCACCACACACTTTCATAGCTGGACTTTTGAGCCATTCAGTTTTTCTTTTTGAATTAAAAGCTGCTTTTTACATAAATAATATACAATAAATTGGTAATACCACTTAAAAGCGTATTTCACAAAAGTAGACTTTTGGTTGCCTGTTCTATTGAATATCAGTCGGTAATAAGCTTTCCTCATTTCCCTGAGCATGTAAGTTTTTCCTTGAATTCTTGAGTCACTGCTTTGATCACTTCTTGATTGCTTAAAGGCTGTGAGTCAGTAATACTTCCCAGTTTCATTGTCACATCAAAGATCTTTGAGGGGCTTTCTCCAATAGAAGGCAGCCAAGGATTCTGGTTGACATAGTTCATCACCATGCTGAAGCTATGCTGCACAAGTGAAAATAGGGAATAATGCCTCACCTTTAGCCATTTGTGTAATCACTTGAATAATATGTATCACATCCTTAAATGGGCCAGCCACTACACAGTGGTTTTTTTTTCTCAAATTTTTACACTTTAAAATATGGAGGGCAAACATTAAATAGGAAAGGTGATTTTTACCCAGACATGCTGATGAACTGGAATCAGAGGCAGTTCCTTCCCTCCTACAGATTTTTGCTGTTGCTTTATTCAGGCATTTATGACATGAACAATTCAGGCATTGAAAACATCACATTTTAACAGAAACATCATTTAATGCGATAATATGCAAAATATGACAAATGCCCTGAAAAAATATAAACAAATTGCACAGGATTCAGACTTTCAGCTTGGTATGGCAATTCATATCCCACAGTGGCAGTTTTGATCAGCTTAAATCATTGACATGCCTCACCAGAGCACACCAGATCCTGACATCCTTTCTCTGCTTTGGCTCGGGCTCCTCTTTGGCAAAACTCAGGCAGATTTCCAAAGAAGCTGGGTTTGAGCAAAATGAGGGCCAAATTGCCATTGAGACTGACAGCTGAACAGGGTTTTCCTTGGCTTGTGGGAAGGAGGAAAGTGACTGGCTGCTGTGACTCAGATGGCCTGTGGGAGCTGCGTTGCCAAAGCCTCTGGTGTTTCATCTTTGGATGCAAACCCCTGCAATGCTGAAAGAAGGGCATCACACCCAGTCCCACCTGAGCCACCCAAATACTCACTTTCCTTCCTGATAGGAGAGTCAGGGTGTGCCCAAGCATGCCTTTGGGATGCACTGGGGGGCCTATCTCCCACAGAAGGAGAAATGGGTGAGAGAAGAGATATGCTTTAGTTACCTGAAACAAAGTATCTCTCTGATGAAGGATTTGAAGCTTATGGCAAATTTAACTTCTTCAGGAACTGTGAGTATTTCCAATGTGAACTTTGCTGCCATCATTCCTGGAGCAAATAAATTACAATGGGAAGGTATTTAAAGGGACACTGTCACCATACGGTTCCTACAATGCAAGCAAACAAATGCCTTTACCCGTTTAACAAATCCCACCTTAACATCATTAAAAGTGAAAGAATTTTTAAAAATCCAATTTACTTGTCACTCTTTCTGCTTTGTTTACTGGTTGTGTTTTCTCACTGTGGACAATAGAAATCAATGAAGTCAGATTTGCCTGTATTCGAGTCACTTCCACTTTTAGGTTTTCAGGTTTTCAGGTTTAGGGCGGAAAGTTCAGGGGAATGGTTATTTCATCAAATACGACTGTTTGCACTTGCAATTAAAAAAATCAATGGCAACGTTTCTATTCAGACATATGTTTTGAAAAAGTCTGCTACTGTGAGATTTAAACTTTGGACCAACCTTGGCAATGTCCTTTGAAAGATGTTGCTAAGTAAAACCTAGTGGCAATAAAAATAATACTTTTCATTATTGTGGCAGATGGGAGGCCAGTTATGCAGCAGGATCCCATTTTTATAGGTATTACATAAATAAGGGATAAAATACGGTCACAGCCTCTGAAGCAAGGGGTAGATACATCCCTAACAAGGACAAGGATAATGAGATACTAATATTCAGCAGTATGAGCCACGATTTGAGCAGCCCATGAAAGCACAGGTTTTCTAGATAACGTGGCAAAGGCTGTTCTGCAGAGGAATCTGAAAGCAGATAAAGGAGTAACTGCAGATATTTACATGAGATTCTCATAAGCACAAGGGGCGGCTTTTGATCAAAGGATATAAATCTGGGTGAATCTAAATGTGGTGGGGTTTTTTTTGTTTTTTTTTCCCTACACCAGAGTTCCCTGTTCTGTACTACTGCAGGAGGGCTCAATTTAGGTCCTTATAATGGTATGCAAGCTTGCAAAATACATCCCAGCTGGGGTGTGCTCTCTAGATAAGGCTTCCTTCTTGCTCCGGCAAGACTTCAATTCAGGGAGTTACTGAAAGAGTGAAACACAGAACAGCAAGTGCTGTTTGCATCCTGAAAAATAGCCCTGACCTGCTGCCACCCATGTCAGAAATGATTTTAGGACTGGCCCTTGAGCTTCTATTTTCTATTTATTTCAGGCTAGTGTTCCAATGCGATGTTCTCTGTAAAATCTAAATTTTAGTAAAAATATATAATTTAAATAATTAAGAATGGCTTTATTAATTTTAAAATGTAGAGGCAGCCCAAAGAATTTTCAATCTAAAGCATTTTTTCATTCATAACATTGTAGTGGAAATGTCACTGATTCCAAGGAATAGATTTTGTGGTTTACTATTGACTAGCTAGTGTGCCCCTGGTGACCCATAAGACTCACCCTTCTTCCCTGCTGAAGTCTGAGAAGTGGTTGGGCACAGAAGTCTTTACTCGGCATGACTAGGCACCATTAATACGTTGGCTAATCATTCATTTATATGGACTACTGATTTATAGTGTATTTGGAGTATGCTGCATAAACAGCAGAAGTAGTTAACAGGGACAGATCAATTCCTTTTCTGTTTAGAGAAGTCATGAGACTCCCAAATCCAAGCTCAAAACAATAGAAGATTGTAACTCCAGGTTTCAGATTCCAAGCATTGCAAAATTCCAGAATCGGAGTCCAGTTTTGTGCTCCTTCTGGGCTGAGCATTAAAAGTCTTACCCAAAAGGAGCTGTTTTTTGTTTAAAAATGCTGAGAGTACAGATTTTCCCAAGTGAATACCACTTCATCAGGTAGCTGTCTACATACCTTTCAGTCATTGCTCCTCCTGACGAGCTCATGTTCTTCCAGCACTATCTAATTGCTATAAATACCTGCAATGTATCATTCACTTCTCAACATAAAACTTTGGCTTTAGAGGAAAGTGTCATCAGTTACTCGTGACATTTCTAAATCTCCTGCTGTTGCTAGATGACATCAGTTGGGGTGGTAGGAGGAGATCAGATTGATTGCAGGTAAGCTGGCAAATTGCTCTCTGGGCCTGGCGGGGCCACCAGGTCCCGTCTAAGACTATAGGTAGCATGGTCAGGAAACTCCCAGACAGTGAACCCTCTTGTACTGGCAGAATGGGATTTTTAAAGGAGGGAGAAATGGGGCATAAGAAAAGAAGACCTTGTAGAAAATTCCAGTCTCTATTCATAAGACTTGTGATAAAAATGACCTCATGTGTTTCATAGTGCAGCAAATAGATTGGAAGAATGCGGTCTTTGGCCAAGAGGAGGGTGTTTCAGTGACCGCTTAGGAATATTTGAATCACACAGTGACTTATTTCACTGTTCTTTCTTATTCCTGACAGAAATGGGTTTAGAGAGGCTCTTTGAGTGGGATGGAGACGTTGAAGTTTTAGTACAGATAATTCAGCTGCACTCTTTCATTTGTACACAGCTTTGCAGAAGGAGAGACCACATTTTTGGCCTTCCAAGACATTTCATAATCTATCTATGTCTGTCTGTCATAGATTTAATCCTTTGAGCTATGTTCCTAAAAGCCCTCAAGGACCAAACATCTTGGGGAATGAAGCACTTAACACAAACACAGTATTCTGCAATCAATATTAGAAATGCTTTTAAAAAGTAAAAAAGAACTGTTAGAGGTGAAACCTACTCACCCCCAATATTGCTGTTATTATACATTTTTGCTGTAAAGCTTAAAGTGACCAATGGCACTTTTCCTCTTTGGTCAACATGTTCAGAAACTTCCGTGTTCTCCCATTTTCACCATACAGTACCAGTTACTTTGTCTTTACATGTGAGTACCACCTAGATTGCCCAGTTTCTCAGCCCAGATCCCATCAAACCCTCTGCAAGGAAAACAAGCCTGCAGGTTCTCACGGTCACTTTCAGGCTCTGAGACATGAGACAACCATTTCCTTGGCTTCTTATGAATCTGGAAATCCAAAACCCATATCAACAGTGGCATGCTTAGGACATAGCAAACATAGCTTTTGGCCATGATGTATCATGAGCTACTCAGTCCTCAGGAATGTTTCCAACTCCTGTATTTTTGACTTATTCTCCACTTGCAGCTTTGCAGACATCTGCACCGGGATGGGAGTGAGTGGGAATTGCAAAGCTCCTCTCCTATAATGAAAGCTCTTGTAACGGCCTGCTTCTGGCTCTTTGTTTTTTTTGGAGAGGCCCTACCCTCCTGTGTAGACACAAGAGATTTCAGCCAAAACACAGGTCTCCCCTTTGCTGTCTCCCCCCTCTTCCTGAGACTTAAGAGGAAATTGAATGCTGCAATATAAGCATGTGGGTTACACTTGTATTTAGTTCAATGGCCTCTTCTTTCAAACAGTTTACTTTGTCTCTTCTAATTCAAGCATGTCAGTAGCAAGTATCATATCTGTGACATCGATAATAAAAATCCCATTGTAAATGCCAGGGTGTCATTTTCCATTCTGCCTAAACAATCCCAAGCTTTGTACTTTCTGGAGTGGCCTCTGTCTTTCACAGGTGACATTTGCAAATGGGGATCTGCATGTGTAAACCGCCCAGCTAACCATCTCATTTCCATACATACAGGCTGGTATAAGTGCACTTTGTGTCAATGAAGAGGTTCATCTGTGGCAGGTGGAAATTTGGGTATATCAGATTTACCATGAGGCAGCAGATCCTTTTGTCCTTGCAGGGGTGTCAGCCTCGTGGAGGCAGTGGAGGTAAGTTGCATGGTACGCAGTGACTTCAAGTGTAACTCCATGTTTTTTGTTAAGAAGAAAAAATTGGGAAAACCATCTACAACATTGTGTGCTTTGATTCTGAAATCCTTCTCTTAACATGCTTTGGCTTAGGGTGCCAAGGGAACTCGGTACCTTATGTGTTGATGGTAGCAGTTGCAGAGCTCTGGAGGAGCTGGACCCTCTGCAGGCTCTCAAATATGGGAAGGATGCATCTCCCAGATGGTCAGGGCTGGTTTCGAGCCAGCCAGGACCTTTTCTGTATTACCACTATGGCTTCTTCTGTAGCTTTGGCAGTGTTGCAGTGGTGATGTGGAAGGGATTGTGCTCCCTTCTCAGAACCACAGAAGAAGAAAAGAAGTGATTAATTTTCAGAAAATGTGACCCTTGGGAAGGTTTAGTGTACTGAGTAGGGGGGTCAAAATTTTGTATTTTTGTGATCTTATTATCCTTAGAATTACACCTTCATTTATATGCTTTCATAAAGTACACCAATTACTCTAAATATGTACTGACATATACCAAAGTAGCTAAAAAGGAACAATTACGAGACTATTTGGCATGGTTACAGCATCTGTGAAAAAGACATCTTTTATGTGTAACACAATTTGTCCAGAATTAATGAAAATATCCAGGTCTGTTTTTATGAAGCAATTTGTCACATTAAACTAAAAAAACCTAAGGTTATGTTGGACATGAAAAGAAACTCCCCGAAGGTCAAAGCAATTAAACATTGGAACAACCCATCAACCCAGAGGTCACCAAGGCCTCATCTAATGAGAACGTTCAAACGAGAGGAAATCCTGCAATCGTCTCTACTCATTTCTTCGCCAGGTTAAATACCCATTTGAAGTCCTGGCACAGTGCAGCCAATGGAAAAATTCCCATGGGCTTGATTTGGACTGCTTTTTTTCCCCTGGAATTTAATAAAACCCTTGTATTTCAGACAGATCTGGAATACTTTGCATCTCCTGTGAATTCCTGTAAACCAAAAGACCTGCAAGGTACCTAGCAGTAGCATCTTCAATAATTTTTTCTTTCTTCCTCTGTATTAATATTAATAGCAAACATTTGTCTGCTGTGAACAGATTCACATTTAATAGTTTCTGAGGGAATGTGTGTGTTCACAATTGCAAAAGAACTACTCTTTAGAAGAGCGTAGTCCAACAGGAGTAGAGTGTTTATACAAATCTGGCAAGACTGTAGTGTGCTTTTAGCATTCAGTCACATCTTTTCATGGTTTGGAAAATCTCAGTAATGAAAAGGACTTGTCACTAACAATCTGAGAATTTGCGTGCTGCCCTAACCTTCTAGAAGTAGGTATAACAAGATTTATAAATACCTGTCCTTTAAAACTGTTTTAGAAAAATGCCAGGTAAGCTCACACAGATTTATGGAAAGAAATATGTGGGTCAAGTGCTACAAAATTTTTGTGAGCCTTAAATGGGCAAACTGTTTTAGAGCTGGTAATAATAGCACAGCACGGAGTAGTTTCTTGCCATTTCTTTCCTTCTGTGCTTTACTGCCTTTGTATTTTCATTAACACTGCTCCATCTTGTTTTCCACTCTTCTTTTTTATTTTTTTTTCTGCTATATGGATATATGGTACATGGTAAGTGTTGTACAATATTGAGTTGTCAGGAAATTATGTTCTATAGGTTATAATTTCCATAGGCATTCCATGCTTTAAAGCAGGTGCTTTTACTATAAACAAACAAAGCCAAAAAAAAAAAAAAAAAAAAAAAAAGGGAACAAA
>JANIJG010024906.1:0-18409 GCA_024611175.1 Megaceryle torquata | reverse complement strand
TTCCAGGACTCCATTTCTGTGTTTGGCACAACATTGTGACGTGGTTTCACCCAAAAGGAAAACCAAAAGGGCTCGTCAGGGGCACGTGGCACAGCCACACCGGGTATCCCCCCACCCCAGTGTGACGCAGCCTCGGCTGCCTCTGCAGCTGAGCCACCGCCACAGCCACCTCCCCCACCCTCAGCATGATGTGGCACAGCCCCTTAATACTGGGGGGCAGAGGGGGAACGTCTCCTCCTGTCCCCCTGCCAGACCCCAGCACCCTCAGGAGACACAGACTGAGCGCCTCTGGCATTTCCAAAACACCTCCACTTCTCCCAGAATTCTCTGGTTAGCCCTGGAGTGGGGTTTTGGCCCCACACATTGCCAAAAATCAAGCCCGAGGTCCCTTGCACAAGAGGGATGGTGGCATGGCTCCGTGTGCCAGCACGGTGAGGAGCAGAATGCTGCCAGGGCAGGGAAACGCAGGCACCAGCCCAGCCTGTGGGCTCCATCCCTTTTATTCCAGTGCCAAAAAGAGCAATTCCCCGTGAGGCGGCCCTGAGCCCTGGGGAAGGGACAACTGTCTCTGAGGCTGCTCTTGCTGTACCGTCACCTAAAGGGACATGGGGAGAGAAATGGCATCGTGGCCTGGTTGCCCACTCCAAAGTGCAGCAGCCAGGCACTGCCCACGCCCCCCAGAGAGGAACGTAGAAAAAGACAGGAGTGTACAAAAGGGGTCCCCATGGCAGAGCCCCGCAACCCCGTCGTGGTGCAGAAGAGCAGTTCCATTCCTCCCCACAGCACCGAGGAGCGGATCCGTCAGCCAGAGTCTGTCCCGTGGTGGCCGAGAGTCCCCCAGGTCCCCAGTTCCAGGGTGCTGGGCTCCAGCCTCCTCGCAGGCAGTCCCAAAAGGGCCCAATGCTGACCCTTCCCCCCCCTCAGCTCCATGTGCCATCCTTGCTGCCAGCAGGGCTGCTCTGGGGAGCGGGTGTTGCAGCTGGCAAAGCCTCGGCCCCTCTCCCGGTTGCCTTTCCTGGTACAGAGGGAGATGAAGAACAGCCCCCAGCCAAAAAAAAAACCATCATCAGGAAGGGCCAGAGAGGGGCTGGGTGGAGGGAGATGGGACAAACGTCTTTTTTTCATCTGTGATAGAAAGTTTTAAATACGGTCATTAAAATAATTGCTTTTAAAAAACTGACTCTCCCAGCCTTAGTGGGAGTGGGCCCCAGGGCAGAGTCCTCCCTTGGCTCCTCCAACACTGCGGTCCTCAGGGTAGAGGGGTAGGTGGCTGAAGTCCTGAGAGGTGATGGAGAAAAGCCAGCGTCCCCCAGCAGGCTGCTGTCCCCTGCCCTGGGCACACGGCCTCTCGTGGCTCCCCACCGCCTGCCCTTATTCCAAGCCCAGGATGTAGTTGATCCCCTGGACCAGTCCGATGATCACCGGCTGCCAGGCCACCAGGTAACGCAACCAGTCCAATAGCTGCCCGTACATGACGTGAGGTCTCTCCCAGCTGGGCAGGAAAGAGTTAAAGAGACCCAGGATGTGGAGAGTGGGGTGGTGGTGGTGGTGAGAGGAGAGTGGCCCACCCAGGAGGCACCCAAAGCTGCCAGGGATGTGGGGGACTCAGCCTTGACCCTCTGCAGCAGTGAGTGGTCAAGGAGGGATGGCTCTGTCCAGGCTCACCTCAACCAGGAGGTGTCTGGGGTGCAGAGGTTGTCCCCTGCAGCGACATGGGGAGGTGGACAGTGGGGCTGAACCCTTTGGCCAGCAGGCAGGGACTGGAGGGGGTCTGACAGGAAGGACTTTGTGCTATTTTTGTTGAGCAGCCATCCTCTCAGCTCCCCCCACCCCGCTCTCCTTCAGGAGGAGAAAGGATACGGATTACTGAACATCCTCTTGAGATCCACCTTCTCTTTGCAGTAAGGACACGTCTGCTTCTTCCCGACGATGCACCAGCCACGGATGCAGAACTCGTGAAATCTGGGGAGCAGCACGTTAAGGGGAATGCCATGGGCAGGAGGGGGATGGTGAGGGGGACACAACTGAGCACGGAGGAGACCATCAAGCTTAAAAAAAGTTGCCCTCATACACACACAGAACATCTGTGTTGGGCCACACTGTGCAACTGCAGCCCTTTCCTAGAAGGCTCTGAAGGGGCTCATGGGGCGATGACCCACACGCCGGGCACCAGTGGCACACAAACCCTTCACCAACAGCGCCTGGCACATACTGGGGCCTGGTTAGACTGAGGTGGGTGGCCAGGGCAGAGGCTGCAGGGACACTCTAAGGGTGGGAGGACAGTTTGTTTGTTGAGAGCTCCACAAACCTGTGTGCATTACTCAAAGCTACTGTGAAGGCTTCCTGAGGATTTATGACCTATTTAAGGAATTTCTGACTTCCAGGTGTCCCAGGCAATGAAGAATTGCCCAACTTGGAGAAGTTAATTGGAAAGGTGAGGTGGCCACAACTCCAGGGTGAGGTGAGGCTGTTTGCCATCCTGCAACACCAGAGGGTGACACCTCTGCAGCTCAAACCACGGTTAATGCCAGAAAGCAGAGTGAGCTTCTTCCTCTTCAGCCTCAGAGCATGGAGACTAAGATCCAGGGCTGCCAGCCACCCCTCAACCTGAGGACCACCACAGGGACCCACCAACTCCTCCGACAGCCACAACCCCTACCTCTAGGTGCCACAGGATGGGTGACACGCAGGCTCCAGCCCCTCACTGGGTTGTTTTCTGAGGCCTGACCAGAGTAAAACCATTTTGAGCAGTTAAATTTAGCATTGTCAATGATGACCTTTGCTCAGGCCCACTTTGGAAACCACCTCATAGGCAGGAACATGCAAGAGGTGCCAGAGGACATCCCATCTCCTCCGCTGAGTCACAAGAAAAAACCCCAGTTCCAGCCCTGGCTGGAGCTGAGCAGTAACAACCAGGACTTTCGGTTTCCAAACCGATTGCACATCACGTCAGCTGATGGGGAGAGCTGAGCAATTCCAGGGAAAGCCTGGAAAGGCTTTAGAGAATGAGGAAGCTGATGGGTTGTGGCTGAAGCTGGCAGTGACTGGTGGCTCTAGACCAAGGGGGATTGTTTTCTGAGGGATGCTGTGTGGGGCAGGAAGTCTTTTCCCCCCTGAATTTTCCCATCAGAGAGTCTCAGCCAGGACCCATAGCACTGGATATCCCAGCAAGAGGCCAGCATGACACAGGGAGCCCAGTTCAGCCCATTTCATGCCCCTGCCTCACCCTGCCAGGTACCAGACCCCAGCAGGTTTGGCAAAGGCAGATGAAAAAGGGTTGTGCAGCTTCAGGACAGTGCCACGAGGTGCTGAGGTGGGGAAGGAAGAAGAAATAAGGCAGACGGAGGCGGGTGAGGAAGTGATTTCAGAGACATGTGGGACTTGACCTCTTCCCATGCTGAGTCGGTGATGATGCAGGCAAAGATCACGAGCAAAATCAGCAGGAACAGTGTTTCCTGAGCCCAGGGAAGCCACAGGACAGAAGGTCCCTGCTGACGGCCCCATCAGGGAACGGGGCAGGTGAGGAGAAGGATACACATGGTTGCAGGAGAGGCGGTAGGTGTTTTCGATGATCCCTTCCTCGTTGACATCCACAAAGATCTGCTGGCCACAGACGGCGCAGACGCTGTCTGAGAGGTGCTTGGTGGGCATCCCCGAGGCGCTGTAGAACTGAGCGAGGGCAGAGCAGAGGGAGAGTGGTGACAGCAGGAGGAAACCACGTGGCCCACACCTCCATTGGCCCTGCTAAGACTGAAAGAGGGCTATGGTCACAGAATCCCAGCATGACGAGGGTTGGAAGGGACTTCTGGAGATCATCTCATCCAACGCCCCTGCTCCAGCAGGATCACCCACAGCAGGGTGCCCAGGGTTCCAGTTTGTGCCCATTGCTCCTTGTCCTGTCACTGGGCACCACTGAAAATAAGGCTGGCCCCATCCTCTTGACCCCCACCCTTTAGTTATTGATCAGCATTGATCAGATCTCCTCTCAGTCTTCTCTGCTCCAGGCTAAACAGCCCCAGGGCTCTCAGCCTTTCCTTGGCACAGAGACACTGCAGCAGTGCAGAGCGGGACAATCACACCCCTTGACTGGCTTGTGGTGCTGCATTTGATAAACCCCAGGACACAGTTGGCTCTCTGCACTGCAGGACACACTGTTGATTCCTACTCAGCTTGCCATCAATGCAAACTCCTAGATGTCTTTCTACAGGACTGCTCCCCAGACTCTCATCCCTCAATTTGTATGTATTAACCCATCCCATGTGGAGAATCCAGCACTTGCTGTTAGTAAATTTAGAATCATAGAATCATTTTGGTTGGAAAAGACCTTCAAGATCATTAAGTTCAGCCATTAACCCAGCACGGCCAGGTCACCACTAATCCATGGCCCTCAGCACCACATCTCCACAGCTTTGAAACCCCTCCGGGGATGGGGACTCCACCACTGCCCTGGGCAGCCTGGGACAGCCCTTGACAACCCTTTTGCAGAAGAAAAAATTGTTCCTCATCTCCAACCTAAACATCTCTTGGTACAACTTGACACCGTTACCTCTTGTCCTGTCACTTGTTCCTTGGGAGAACCACCCCCACCTGGCTCCAACCTCCTTTCAGGGAGTTGTGGAGAGCAAGGAGGTCTCCCCTTGAGCCTCCTTTTCTCCAGTATCAACCTGCCCAGGTCCCTCAGCTGCTCCTCACAAGACTTGTTCTCTAGACCCTTCTCCAGCTTTGCTGTCTCTCTCTGGACATGCTCCAGCCCCTCAATGTCCTTCTTGGAGTGAGGGGCCCAAAACTGAACCCAGGATTTGAGGGGCGGCCTCCCCAGATTCTGTCAGAAACCTCCCATCCCAGACACTCTCTCACCCAGCGACAACAGCAGCAGCCCCAGGGAGCCTTTCCTCAAGGGAAGTGGGGTGCTGGTGTTGATGCCCTGTCCCATTTTGGGAAGGCTGCAAGTGACAGGTTTCAAGCACCTCTGTAATGAAGGGGACACTCTTGCCTGGGGGACGGCAGAGCATTAACTCACCCCGATGGTCGAGGCCATGTAATCCGCACACATCTCGGCAAAGTCCCGCTCCAGCACCCCGTAGTAAAGCCCATAGAAGAGGAGGGAGATGCCAAAGTCCATCGCATCTTCTGGTTTGATTCTATAACAGAAGGAGCCCGAACAACATCAAGAAAGCTTTTGGGGAGGCTGCTGGGGTGCTCATAGCACTAGTTCAATCACAGCAGCGGTCCACCAATACAGTGGACACATGTCACCAGGAAGCATCACCAAAGAGATCTTCTAGGTGCCTACCCAGCACAGCCCTGCTTCCAGCTGCAGGAACACTTCACCTCAGTTGTCACCAAGCAGTGTTTGAATGCAGATTCTAGAATCCAGGCATGGTGAGGGTTGGAAGGGACTTCTGGAGCTCACCTCATCCAACCGCCCCCTGCTCCAGCAGGGTCACCCACAGCAGGGTGCCCAGGATCACATCCAGGTGGGTTTGGAATCTCTCCAGAGAAGGAGACCCTGCAACCTCTCTGGGCAGCCTGGGCCAGGCTCTGGCATCCTCACAGCAAAGAAATTGTCCCTCCTGTTCAGAAGGAACCTCCTTCCAGTTCCAGTTTGTGCCCATTGCTCCTTGTCCTGTCCCTAGGCACCACTGACGAGTCTGGCCCCATCCTCTTGACCCCCACCCTTTAGATATTGATCAGCATTATTCAGATCTCCTCTCTGGCTTCTCTTCTCCAGGCTAAACAGTCCCAGGTCTCTCAGCCTTTCCTCAGCACAGAGATGCCCAAGTCCCCTCAGCATCTTTGGAGCCTGAGCTGGACTGACTCCAGTAATTCCCTGTTTCTCTTGAAATGGGAAGCCCAGCACTGGTCCCAGTACTCCAGAGGTGGCCTCCCTAGGACAGAGTAGAGGGGGAGGAGAACCTCCCTCAACCTCCTGGCCACACACTTTTTCATACAACCCAGGAGACCATTGGCCTTCTTGGCCATAAGGACCCATAGCTGGCTCATAGGCACCTTGTCCCCCCGCACTCCCAGGTCCTTCTCTGTGTTGCTGCTTCCCAGCAGGTCACCCCTCACCTGTACTGGTGGAGTGGCTTATTCCTCCCCAGGTGCAGGACCTGACACTTGCTCTAGCTGAACTTCATAAGGTTCCTCTCCACTCAACTCTCTAGCTTGGCCAGGTCTCACTGAATGAGAAGCAGGTGCATCACTCCAGCCCTCTAATACCTGGTGACCATCACCCTCACCAGTCTCTGGAACAAGCTACATTCACCAGATCAGCTCTGGGTAAGCCCCCAGTTAACCCTTTCATCTCTCTGCAGGAAGTAGACAGGTTGGCTGATGTTCCAGAGAAGGAATCAACGTCTCTAAAGATGATGATGTTTCCAAGCCTCTGCTACCACAAGGGTCTGGCTGCTTGTACCAGGGTAGCAAAGAAAACCCTCTTGTTGAACTGGTGTGGACCTGGAGGAGCTAGTGACACAGTGGAGCTGGAAGCTGGGATCTCCAGTGACCCTGACCAGTTCAGGAACCAGCATCTCACCCCAGAAAGGCAAGGACACCCCAGGAGTCCCTTTTTTAACCTGTTACTCATATTTCAAAGACAACTGTTTGTTTCCAGAGTCATGGCCAATGTCATATCCCACAACATGTTCCATTCCCCATCCCAGGAGCAGGGCCTGAAAGATTCACTCACCTGAATAATAAGTTAAGACCAAAAAGTGTAAACATGACAGCCATGTACCCCACGATGCCTGTGGCGTAGCTGATCTTGTAGATTAGTAGAAACCATTTATAAACCAGCCTGCAAAGAAATAAACCAGGAATGTAACTACTATTTTTTTTTCCTGAATGAAGTCGTACCTAAAGACTTTCACTTTTCAAACCTGACTGCAGAAAAGCTTAGAATCACAGAATCATTTTGGTTGGAAGAGACCTGTAAGATCATCAAGTTCAACTGCTAACCCAGCACTGCCAGGTCACCACTAAACCATGTCCTTCAGAACCCTTCAGGCTTTTCAGTCTCTCCAGGGATGGGGACTCCACCACTGCCCTGGGCAGACTGGGACAGCCCTTGACAACCCTTTTGCAGAAGAAATTGTTCCTCTTGTCCAAGCTAAACCTCCCCTGGCACAACTCGAGGCTGTATCCTCTTGTCCTGTTGTTAGTTCTATGGAAGACAAGACCAAGCCCCACCTGGCTCCAACCTCCTTTCAGGGAAGTTGTCCTCTGGACACACTCCAGCCCCTCACTGTCCTTCTGGGAGTGAGGGGCCCAAAACTGAGTCCAAGATTTGAGAGGCAGCCTCCCCAGTGAGGGAGATGATCCCTGCCCTAGTTCCACTGGCCACGCTAGTGCTGATCCAAGCCAGGATGCTGGTGGCCTTCTTAGCACACACTGGCTCACCTTCAGCCCAGTGTCAGCCAACACTCCCAGGTCCTTTTCCACTGGGCACTTTCCAGCCACTCTGCCCCAGCCTGGAACATTGCAGGTTGCTTTGACCCAAAGGCAGGACCCATCCCTTGTTGAATGTCGTCCCAATGGCCTCAAGCCCATCCATCCAACCTGTTCAATCTCCTCACATTCCCATATGCACAGGCGGTAGAACTCAAGTGATAGACTCATTGCTGCCAGAAGCCACCCACAATCTTGAGTTCCAACCTAGAAACCAGGGCATCTGCAAAAGCCATAAGCAAGCTGCGTTCATGCCAGGAATGCCCTCTGTGAAGCTACCAGTCCTCGCAGTATTGGCCTTCCCACCACCTCCTCGGGTACTGTGTGCACCAAGCTGGCTGCCAGCAGCCAGCTCATGCTTCAGGATGACCAGTGCGGGCAGGGGTTGCACGCTCCCAGGGTGCAAAGTTTTAAGACAAGCCAAACTGGAAAGAGTTCGTTGTAATGGTTACCCTGGGGCTGAGGAGTTTCCCCTGGGAACACCCATTACTAACCTGGGCGTTGTCTGTACCAGAGGTTTTCGGGTTGCCCTGAAGGTGACAAAAGCTGTGACTGCTGAGAAGAGTACCCAGATCACCAGGAACCGCCACCAGTTCAGCTTGATGGTGAAATACAGAGGCACTACCCACATCTGGAAGAGGGTCACCATCTGCAGGAACAGAGGAAAGGCATTTGGAGCTGGTTCAGAAACCACAAACACCCTGAGAGGCCTGGCAGCCCTTCTCCTTCCTGCATCAAACGGCCTTGAACAGCACCAGGACACTCGGGAGGTTTGGTCTGTGGCACCCAGCACCCAGGCAACAAGCTCAAACCTTCAGGGTCTCAAATGCTGCAGACACAGACACCTCAGAACAGTATTAAAAGAGAAGATGGATGCAACAGAAGGTTTCAGACTTGCCTCTGCCCTGCAGCTTGCTCCCTAAAGGGATCCATGGATGTGGAGCTGAGCTCTGGCAGAGCTGCCAGAGGTGAACACGTAAAGAGCTTCAGGTCAAAGTTCAGGGAGGGTTACAAGTATTGCCCAGAAACAGGAATTATGATCAGGAAGTCAGGGTGAGGTTGATTCAGGTGAAATAACACTCCCTGACATGCCAGTGGCATTGGCAGGTGCCAGGTAGGCTTGGCAGAGCCCAGCAGTGCTGCAGGAACTGCCAAACACAGGGGCCTGGCAGGAAGAACTGCAATTCATAGAATAGTTTGGGGTTGAAGGGACCTTCAAAGGTCGGGTAGTCCAACCTCCCTGCAGGGAGCAGGGAAATAGAATAGAATCATAGAATTGTTGGTTGGAAGAGACCTTTAAGATAGAGTCCAACCATTAACCCAGCACTGCCAGGTCACCACTAAACCATGGCCCTCAGCACCACAGCTCCACGGCTTTGAAACCCCTCCAGGGATGGGGACTCCACCACTGCCCTGGGCAGCCTGGGACAGCCCTTGACAACCCTGGCATGGAAGAAACAATTCCTCAAGTCTAAGCTAAACCTCTCCTGGTGCAACTTGAGGCTGTTTCCTCTTGCCCTATTGCTTGTTATATGTGAGAGAGACTAACATTCACCTGGCTTCAACCACCTTTCAGGGAGTTCTGGAGAGTGAAAAGTCTCCCCTGAGCCTCTTTCTCTCCAGGCTCAACAACCCCAGGTCCCTCAGCCTCTCCTCACAAGACTTGTGCTCTAGACTCTTCACATCTGCAACTAGAGCAGGTTGCTCAGAGCCCCAGCCAACCTTAGTTGGAATGCTTCTAGGGATGGGGCATCAACCACCTCTCTGGGCAACCTGGGCGATTGTCTCACCACCCTCGGTGTCAACAATTTCTTCCTCCTCTCCAGTCTAAATCTCCCTCTTTTAGTTTAAAACCATCACCCCTTGTCCTGTCGCAACAGACCCTGCTACAAAAGTCTGTCCCCATCTTTCTGATGGGCCCCCTTTAAGGACTAAAAGGCCACAAGAAGGTCTCCCTGAAGCCTTCTCTTCTGCAGGCTGAACAACCCCAACTGTCTCAGCCTGGCCTCACAGCAGAGGGGTTCCAGCCCTCCCAGCATTGCTGTGGCCTCCTCTGGCCCTGCTCCAACAGGTCCCTGGCTCTCCTGTGCTGAGGACTCCAGAGCTGGACCCAGCACTGCAGGGCAGGAGTGGTCTCACCAGAGCAGAGCAGAGGGGTGGAATCCCCTCCCTAGCTAGAATCCCCATTCGTTGCTGGGAAGCTGAGGGTATCTCAAGACCAGACAAGAGAAGAGAAACAGGAACATCGTTCTTATCAGGACTTGGAGAGCTGTGTGGAGACACTTACATTGTAGGAGCGAGGGTGCCTCTGTTTCCACTGAACCAAGAGGAGCTGTGCCACTACCAGTGTGGCGATGAGGATAAGGACCATCTCAGCGTGCATAGCCTCATGCCCGCGGTGCTTGGCATGCATCCGCGCGTGCTCCACCCTGCAAAGACAGGGAAAAAGCGGCTGAAGAACAGGCTGGGGCAGACGGACAGATAGATTGCCAACATCCAGCCCATTGTGGCAAGAGACAACTCCCGCTGATGTACCCGAATTAACAAACAGGGAGAACATGTCTCATGTAACTCATCTAGCAGCTCACCGGTGAGTGGCTGTTTTACGCCCCAAGCATCCCACTAACACACAGTACCAAACCCTCAGCCCGGTTTCAGAGCTCCCAGCGCTCTTCTCCCTCTTGCCCAGTGAGGGAAAGGCTGGAAGGGTGGGGTGGAGAACATGGTCTACAGCTGTGAAAAGCCACAACCAGGCCAGGATGAAGACAGAGTCCTTTAG
This sequence comes from Megaceryle torquata, assembly GCA_024611175.1. Classification (NCBI taxonomy): domain Eukaryota; kingdom Metazoa; phylum Chordata; class Aves; order Coraciiformes; family Cerylidae; genus Megaceryle; species Megaceryle torquata. The sequence continues at coordinate 8,181 of JANIJG010024906.1, read as the reverse complement.
ACTCAATTACTGTACGTTGAGAATGCCAAGGTATGGCAAGAATTTGCCTAAACTCAAGAAAAAGGAAATTATATACAGGTCAGCCTCTCTCATCCACTTCTCTGCTATCAAAGTATTCAAATAGTCACATTTGCTCTCACAAGTGGGGGTGCTGATATATTCCACTGGATCCAAATAACTCTGCGTTTGTACGTTACGTGGTTGTATCTCTGCATGTACATATACACTACTATATACACATTTTGACTCCCCCTGGAATGCCCTGGACTGGGCACTGAGGAGGCCACACCTCAAATCCTGGGTTCAGTTTTGGGCCCCCCACTCCAGGAAGGACATTGAGGGGCTGGAGCATGTCCAGAGAAAGGCAGCAAATCTGGGGAAGGGTCTAGAGCACAAGTCTTGTGAGGAGCAGCTGAGGGACCTGGGGGTGTTGAGGCTGGAGAAAAGGAGGCTCAGGGGGGACCTTCTTGCTCTCCACAACTTCCTGAATGGAGGCTGGAGTCAGGTGGGGGTTGGTCTTGTCTTCCATAGACCTAACAACAGGACAAGAGGAAACAGCCTCAAGTTGTGCCAGGGGAGGTTTAGCTTGGACATGAGGAACAATTTCTTCTGCAAAAGTGTTGTCAAGGGCTGTCCCAGGCTGCCCAGGGCAGCCGTGGAGTCCCCATCCCTGGAAGGGGATTCAAAGCCGTGGTGCTGAGGGACATGGTTTAGTGGTGACCTGGCAGTGCTGGGTTAGCAGTTGGACTTTATGATCAGGTCTTTTCCAACCTAAACAATTATGTGATTTAGGACACCTTGCATTAAGTTAGTGAGAATCGTGTCATTACTGAATCCATAATTATGTCACTATTTTTATAATAACTTCTACAGAATCTCCTTGTTAAGTTGGTTAGTGATTAAGGGCCTCTAACAGTCAACCTCTTGATCTAACTTTCACCTCAATAAATCTGAAATTGCTACTACATCATAACTGGGTCAATTTTTCACCTGCAACTCTTGGGTAACCCGCTGTGCAGCCTGGTACAAGCCATTTCTAGACTGGGGCTCTGGGGTTTCTTTTCAGCTTGTGCTGTTTGGCCAAAAACTGAGGTGGAATGAAGACCTTGGTCGGTAATATCTTGGTCTTAAGCTGACAAAATAGTTCAAGTTAGGGGGAAAAAAAAAAGAGATCCTAACAGAAGACATATGCCAAATTCTCCCAGTGCAAGTCAACCTTTATAAAGTAATACTAAGGGAAGACGAGTCCTACTGCACTTTTTAACAAGCATCTGGCTGACACTGGTTTGGCAAAAGGAAAAGAAGAGAGATTTAGTAAGTGGTTTAAAATAAAAACCATTAATATCTCCTTTGAAGACAGGTCGTACTTCCCCATAACCAAACTAACGCCGCTTGGTTCAGGCTGCCCCTGTCCTCTATGCTGCTGGGAGCTGTAGTCAGGAGCAGGAGCTGGCTCCAGCATCACTTCACCTCAGACTCATACTCACCTCCATCTTTCCTCTGGGGACAAGTGTGAAAGATCCACCTGGTGAGAGAAAACAAAAACACCAGAAAAATCAGTTGTTGATGTTTGGGAGCAGCAGTACCAGCCCAGATTGGATAATTTCTTAACTTTATCTCCCTGAATTGTTGTTGAGACCCCTAGGATTGCTCTTTGAGAACTTTAAGAAGGGAAATCCTGGATTCAGAAGCTTTAAACAACAAAGCCTTCACGTGCCCATTGTGACACCACAGCCTAGAGCCCTCCTGCAACACTCCAGACAGCTGCAGAGCCCCCCACCCAAGTACCTTTCCCCTTAAATTCCCATATTTTACCAGGGCTGCCATCCCACATTCCGGCTACCAGAGCTATTAGTTTATATTCCATATTCCCATCCCAGCCAGGTGTCTCTGGGCAAAACAGGGCGATCCCCAAGGAACAGGACACAGAAGGGATCCAAAACCCCACTGGCCTGTAGGATGGGGGATGGCCTCTGCACACCAGCAGCAAACCACTGCCAAGAAAAATGTCCAGAACCACAGGGAAAAAAAATAAAAATAAATAAATAAAAAAAGAGGACAGATTTAGGACTTTCTTTGCTGACAGGTTTGGAAGTTTCTCCCAAGCCTTATGAGCAGCAAAGATATTGCCTGACAGGAGCAAACAAAAGCAACAGGAGTTATTGTAATTAGCAATGAGAGATGATGGGCTGGTGTAAGCCAGGCTTAACAGAACTGAAACTGTGTGGGGTGTTATGGACTTTATGACACTGAGAGGTTCAGAGGACTGAAGGGACTGGACCTAAGTGACTTGAAAACCTCTCAAGATTAAAAAAAAAAAAAAAAAGATATAAAAGCCTCTGCAGAACTGCATTTCTGCACTAATCTTCTCAGCTTGTGAGCAAGCAGCACCCAAACATGCCCCAGATGCGAGGCCAAATCCCCCATTTCCAAAAGTGAGGTTTAGAGTAATTTCCTCCCAGCACAAGGTGTTTGAACTTGGGAGGGGAGGGGGCACTTTTGACACTGTGGTTTAGATTTCTCTTGAAGCTTTATATCATCACTGAAGAGGCCTCCATCACCAGTGACATCCATGCATGGGCTCACCAGCTGGGCAGTACTGTGGCAGCACCAGCCCAAAATCCCAGCATATGGTGCTGGGGATGCAGCAAGTAAAATCCCACAACCCTGACTTCATCTTGGTGAGACCCAAGCACAGAAAAAACTCACACAAGCTCCTGGGGCCAGGCATGTAAATGAATGCTTCACAAAACCCCATCTGCCCGGAGTCCCTCCAGTGCAGCTGAGGGTGGCCAGAAAGGCCATGAGCATCCTGGCTTGGATCAGCACTAGTGTGGCCAGAAGGATTAGGGCAGAAACTGTCCTTCTGGACTGGGCACAGGGAAGGCTGCCCCTCGAATCCTGGATTTGGTTTTGGGCCCCTCACTCCAAGAAGGACATCGAAGCATGTCCAGAGAAGAGCAACAAAGCTGGGAAAAGGTCCAGAGCACAAGTGTTGTGAGGAGCAGATGAGGGACCTGGGGTGTTGAGCCTGGAGAAAAGAAGGCTCAGGGGAGACCTCCTTGCTCTCCACAACTCCCTGAAAGGAGGCTGAAGCCAGGTGGTGGTTGGAGGTGACAGGACAAGAGGAAATAGCCTTGAGTTATATCATGGGAGGTTTAGCTTGGACACGAGGAACAATTTCTTCTGCAAAAGGGTTGTCAAGGCCTGTCCCAGGCTGCCCAGTGCAGTGGTGGAGTCCCCATCCCTGGAGGGGTTTCAAAGCTGTGGAGATGTGGTGCTGAGGGCCATGGTTTAGTGGTGGCCTGGCAGTGGTGAGTTAACAGTTAAACTTAGTGTTAAATGACTCTTCCAACTTCAGCAATTCCATGATTCTCTGATTCTATCAGGGCACAAGGTTGTTTCTCCCTCCACCTTCCAGCTCTCACCCCAGCATGGCCACAGCAATCCACCCCCAAATGACCCACAGCCGACATCAAGCAGCAAAAACCAAGACAGAAACAAGTCACAACAAGGACTTTGTTATCGCGCTTTCCAGCGCACACCAGAGACACGTGCACGGGTACGGGCTCCACCTTGCCCCAGCCTCTGATCACCAGGGACAGAACCACCAGCTTGGCTCCAACCTTTACCCCAAGGGCTCTCCCGGGTACAGAGAAGCAGCCAACACCTCTGATGGCACCAGGGCTCAGCTGAAGCTGCTTCATTTCCTCTGCGGTGCCTAATTATACCCCACGGCGTGGCTGCGAGGAGACACGCATGGCAGCAGCCCAGCTGTGTGCTGTCACATCTGCTGCGCTTCACCCTAGAGCAGCACTGGCAAGAGAGTTGGTCCCCGAGGCCTTCAAGAAGCGCTTCAGTGCTTCAATGTAAAATAGAGACCTATGAAAATCCCCACCCGAGCTCACTGCCTTGGGTAGGAGACAGTGTGTAGGTGGTGACAATCGGACGCTGGCTCCTGGCACCCAAATTCCCCAACTGTTTCTATTCCTAAAGCATCCGTGTCCAGATTCATCAGTTTGGTTGCTGCTCTCCCTTCAAAAAAGTCAGCTCCAAAAGCCGTAGTTACACCAATCGCTCTGATAAACAGTAAAAAAAAAAAAAAAAATTAAAAATGTTCTCAAGCCGTTGCAAGCAAGAGAAGCAAAGAAACCCCAAATGCTCTTTGGTCCAGCTCAGGTTAATCCTTCACTGCCACCCCTGAGGAGACTCCTGCTTCCCCCCAGTCCTCACTGCACAAGGACATTTTACAAGAACAGACAGCCCAGCACCTTTAAAACACATCAATTATTCCTCACCCCACTTCTGGTCACCCCTCCTCTGTACCACTCCATCCACACCAGCCTGTCCATGCCCAGGGAACATTCCACAGACTCTTTCCTTCAGCAATTCCCCCAAATCCCCAAATTCTTCCAGGAGAAGAGCTAAAAGAGCTTGCTCAGCCCCAAACCCTGAGGAAATCCCACTGGTGGTTCATGGAAGAGAGGTCTTCCTACCCAGCTGTCCTCCAGTGTAAGCTCTCCTCATCCTCCAACATAAGCTCTCCTTGCAGGCTCAAGAATCTGCAGCATTAGACGTGATTTTCCCTCCCTGGAGCTTCACCAGATTCCCCAGAGCGTAAAGCTCCTGAAATAACTTTATTAAGGGGGGGCTGGGAGGTGACAAACGAGGCATTCAGGCACGGAGCAACCTGATGACTGTCAGACAGGACTTGGCAGAGTGGCCACCCCAAGCCAGCCCTTCCAGTTAACCCCTTCTCAAGCCACACATCATCTTACCAAAGAAATTGAGTTTGGATTTTAAAAACAGTGATGGGGAATCCCAAGGCGGAAGGCAGTGCCAGGAAACCCCTTGCTGTTCAGCTCTAGTTCTAGGTTGGGTTTGTCTCATTTTAACCTGCATGTTTTTGGTTCCTGGTGGGGTCCCCATCCCTGGAGGGGGTTTCAAAGCCGTGGAGATGTGGTGCTGAGGGCCATGGTTTAGTGGTGACCTGGCAGTGCTGGGTTAATGGTTGGATTTGATGATCTTAAAAGTCTTTATCAACTTAAATGATTCTATGAAGAGCTACTGCTCTTCAAACTCCCTTTATCAGACCAGAGAGGAGAGACAAGAACCACAAGGTGATTGAAGCATCTGAAGGGATGTTGTACCAAGCCTTGAGCATCATCCCACTGACGTTGCAGCCTCCTCTGGCTGGAGATATGACTGCGTGTGACCAACTAGAGGCCTTAGAACAACTTTTTTTTTTTTTTAATAAGGAATTAAGAGTGCTATATTCTGCCCTCTGTCTCCTCCATAACTCAAGACTCCAACCCCCTCTGGGCAATGACTGTGAGAAACTGGTTAACTGCAACCGAAGTCTAAATTTCTCCTCAGACACTGGAAGAAGCTGATGCCATTCCTCAGTTTTCATCACCAAATCCACCACAAACCAGCAATCCCCATCACTGCAATGGCCAAAAGAATCACCTCTCTTTAGGAAAATTAAAAAATAATTAAAAAAAAAACCCAACAACCAACCAACCCAGAGTTATCTGTAACACAAACCCTGTAACTGCCCATTACTTGCAGTCCAGGAGCAGGAAGACAGGAGGATCTCCAGGCCTGTGGCCCGCCCACCCTGCTGCCAGCTGGCTGTAATCTCCTTATGCTCTAAATCTGGGACAGAGGGAAGGAGAAGGTCTTGATGATGGAGAATAAGCAGCTGCTGATCCCAGTCCCAAGCTACAGACCAGCCTAGAGCTCACACTGCACAGCTCCCTTGTATTTTGGCCATCAAAACCAACAGCATCAAGCATCTGCCATGTACAGTGCTAGGCAGAGGCACAAGAGGCGAGGATATGGGATGCCTAGGACCTGATCTCAGCTTTCTCACAGCCCCAACCTCAGGATTTGTTCCACCAGGAACAACCTGAAATAACTGTAAGATAAATCTCTAGAGCACTGAGAGTGTGGCCGCTCACCTGAGGCAGGTTTTGAAGTTCTTTAGGGAAAGTCTGAAGAAACTGCCAGAATCTCAATTGTCTTCCACTCATAAAACAGCACAGGGAGTAGAAAGGTCCCAACCGATGAAATGCTTCAATAATTGTAAATGAAACCTTTTCATGTCAGGCTGAGTTATGAGCTGGCCAAAGCCACACTCGTTACTGGTGCTCAGCCCTGCCAAGAGCTCAGGACAACACAAGTGGACGGATTCTGGCCGGCTGGCCGAATTCTCCAGCCTTGTGTGCAGCTCTTTATCGGCCACCTCCTCCCACTACTTTCTCAGACAACCCCCAAAAGCTGGTCCCTGCTGGGCTGCAAAACAAGAATTTCGCTTCTGAGGGTCAGAGGTTTCAGATCTTCTGTGTTTTTACAGGGAAGAGGTGTCCTGTGTGCTTGCCAGCACTGAACGAAGGTGCTCACAAGAGCAACAGTCACTGTTTGCTTTAAATCTTGCTTCTCCCACTGGAAGAATCGTAATATCACAGACTGGTTTAGGTTGGAATGGACCTTTCAAGGTCATTTAGTCCAACCCCCTTGCAGGGAGCAGGGACATCTGCAACTAGAGCAGGTTGCTCAGAGCCCCATCCAACCTCACCTGGAAGGTTTCCAGAGGTGGGGCATCAAGCACCTCTCTGGGCAACCTGGGCCAGGGTCTCACCACCCACAGCATGAAAAATTTCTTCCTCCTCTCCAGTCTAAGAGGCTCACTGGAGGATGACAAGTTTACTTGTTCACCCTGCTTCCACTGCATACACGAACACCCTGGTGTTCTTTATAGCCTGGCTGGAAAACCACCTCTCTCATGGAAAAAGCCATCCATGAATATCTTAAAACATCACAAGCAGCAGCTGAAGAGTGCTCGGTTTGTGAATTAAGATGCTCAGTCACCAGATTTCAGGCTGGATCCTCCCATCACCCCACTAGACCCACCCTTTAGCAGCAGTACACAGCACAGGGAGGATGCCCAGCTCGAAGTTCACTCTTGCCTCACTCAGCCGTACATCAGGGAAACTCCACAACGTGGCCCTGACAGAAATCTTCCCAAAGACAACCTCCAGCACCTCAGAATTTTTAAATCAAACTACCAGCTCTTGAGGATAAGCACTGAAACCCCCCCCAACTACCCCAGCTGTCAGACTTGTCCCCCTTCCCGTGCCACAAATGCCAGCATGGGAACAGCCACAACTTCAAGACCCTCTGCCTCACCCAGCTTCAACTTCCCAGGAACAGCAAGGGTTCCTTGTTAATTCATCATGGAAGCTCACACAGCACAGCCCCAGGTTGACAGGTTGAAGTCACTGTCAGGAGGGAATGTCACCTGCAGACACCCCAAGCACCCCACATGATCCTGAATTCTCCAAAATGCCAACCCCACCCCACTCTTGTGTGTCTTTTCCAGCAGCCAGGCAATAAATTAACAACAGGAATCAAAGGGCCCAAGTGGTGTTTCCAGGTCCCCTCTTCAGCTGCTCCAGCTTTGGGGACCCCAGCTGGAAACTCCCATAGAGGACCCACAGCCCCGTCTCCTGGGGCCCTGCAAACCCACCCCAGCTCACCAGGAAGAGCTCTAAGTGCCCATAACCCAAGGTCTCCCAAAGTCCTCTTGCCCCAGGGGAGAGCATTCAGAAACCCTCAGCATCCTCCTGACCCAGGGATGTCCAATATCCCCTTTCCCTAGAGAACTTCAGCAGCTCCCAGCACCCTCCTCCCCAGGGACCCTCAAGGTCCCCCTACAACAGAGACCTCAAAAAGTTCCGAAAGTTCCCCTGCCCCAGGGACCTTTAGAATCTCCCAGCACCCTCCTGCTCCAAGGACTCACAATGTCCCCCGACCCTAAAGTTTCCACTATCCCCTTGTCTCAGGGCTGTTCCAGAAGCTCCCAGCACCCTCCTGCTCCACAGACCCCCAATGCTCACCCACCCCAGGGACCCCCCAGAGTTTCTCCCAACTCTAACACTCCCCATGCCCTAAAGCTCCCAGAGCCCCAGACCGCCTCTCCCAGCAGCCTCACAGCCCCTCCGTGCCCGCCCACCCGCCCCCTCTGCTCCCCCTGTCCCAGGCTCGGGGTCTGTCGCTGTCCACCCACCCCCCGGGCCCGAACCCCCCCCCCGGGGTCCCCCCCCCCCCCCCCCGCGTCCTCACTCACCCCCTTCTCCCAGGCCCCCGCGCCCACCCCACACCCCGCAGACCCACCCC
>JANIJG010024905.1:12488-23330 GCA_024611175.1 Megaceryle torquata | reverse complement strand
GGAGGGGGGGGGAGGGGGGGAGGAGGGGAGGGGAGGGGGGGGGAGGAGGGGGGAGGGGGGGGGGGGGAGGGGGGGGGAAGGGAGGGGAAGGGAAGGGAAGGGAAGGGAAGGGAAGGGAGAAGTAAAACCCAAGAAAAGACAAGTGCTGCAAGTGTAAAACAATTACGCACCACCAACTGAGCAATGCCCAGCCTGTTCCTGAGCAGCAGCCACCCAGACAGCTTTCCCTGTAGTTTATATACTGAGAATGACATTGCATGTCATGGAATATCCCTTTGGGCAGTTTGGATCAGCTGTCCCCTCCCAGCTTATTGTGTACTTCCAGCCTCCTTGCCAACAGGGCATCAGGAGAAGCTGAAAAGTCCTTGATTCAGGATAAGCACTACTTAACAACTAAAATATCAGTGTGTTATAAATATTATTATCATCCTAAATTCAAAACACAGCTCTGTACCAGCTGCTAAGAAAAAAATCACTCTATCCAAGCCCAAACCAGGATATTGTCTTAGGGTTTGATTCAGTTCTGGAGCTGACAGCTTTTGGGTCTTCAGTCTTCAGGAGTTAACATCCTTATCTTCAGTAACAGCAGCATTTGGGTACCTTGGCCAATAGTATCCTGGGGTGCACTGAGTGTGACCAGCAGGTTGAGGAAGGTTCTCTTCCCCCTCTACTCTGCACTAGTGAGGTCACATTTGGAGTACTGTGTCCAGTTCTGGGCTCCCCTGTTCAAGAGAGACAGGGAATTACTGGAGAGAGTCAAAAAGAGATCTACAAAGATGATTAGGGAACTGGGACAGCTCTCTTATGAGGAAAGTCTGGGAGACCTGTGGCCGTGTAGCCTGGAGAAGAGAAGACTGAGAGGGGATCTTATCAATGCTTATAAATATCTAAAGGACAAATATCAAGAAGACAGGGATAGTTTCTTTCTAGTGATGCCCAGTGACAGTACAAGGGGTAATAGGCACAAACTGGAACACAGGAAGTTCCACCTAAGCATAAGGAAAAACTTCTTTACTGCGAGGGTGACAGAGCCCTGGAAACAGGCTGCCCAGAGAGGTTGTGGAGTCTCCTTCTCCTTCAAAAAGACTTTCAAAACCCTCCTGGATGTGGTCCCATGCAACCTGATCTAGGCAAACCTTCAGCAGGCTGTTGGGTGTTGGTCCCCAGAGGTCCCTTCCAACTCATGCCATGCTGTGATTCTGTGATACATTCTCCATTCCCTAATTGGGATTGGTTCAACTGTATATAGAAGTGTTGCTATCGTAAAGATATTTCTGACACCCATTTCCTTAAGAGGTCCAAGACCTATCCCTCAGAAGGAGGTATCTACTTCTGAGGAAGACAGCTCCCTTATGCTCTGTTACTTATTTTTGGAGGAGCTTATTCCATGAATTCATCTGGGTCCCCAAAGTAAGAATATGCAGCTGGATCTACAACTGCAGCACCACCATTTCCACAAGATGTACCCTTCTGTAATGTCTTCTGTGCCCTGAGAATAAAATGTTGAGGGCTGCATGCTAGTCTCTTGCACTGTAGTCAATGCATCCTTATATCAGACTTATGGGCTTTAGATATTTACCATCAAGTCCAAGGAGTTTCAAGGACATCAAGCATGCTGACATCAAAAAAAAAAAGAAGATAATCCTCCCAAATATGGTGCCAATCTCAAATATACAATGAGAGCCAGTCTGGTTTACTTTTCAGAAATTCTATTAATTCCCTTCAGATGCATACCTTTATGTATGCACAACAGTACCTAACAGGACATGTCCTATAACATTCTGACATTGTTTTGCCTCAAAAGCCTGCAAGACTCCAGCCTGTGGTTAACATATTGGGTGCTTAGTGCCACCATGTTAGGTGATGCTTCTCACACATTTGCAACCTGACTTGAAAACAAGTAATCTTGTTAAGTCTCCCCTTACTCAGCATTACATTTTTACACCTCTATTTTATAGTTACTTTCCATGATAATGAAATAATGCTATTTCTATATGTTGAAACTTTTCTTCAATTGACTCTAATACTTTGTGTATAAAGTTAATTGTGATTTCCAGTACACTTTGGAAAGTGAACACTGTGGCAGGCCACCTAAGTGTTAAGTTTGTGCTTGTTTGTCAAAGTGTAAAAATCAGAAAGAAAAACTCACAAAATGCCAATATAGTTTAGAGGGACAAAAACTGGATAGGTTCTACCTTTGTAATAAGTAATTGAGTTAATTTGATTAATAACACAGTATTTGAAATTCTTACATCTATCATACAGCATCTAAAATTTTGTAACAGGCTCATTATTACTACTTAGTGTTTGACATTTCATATTTAGCATTTAGTACTTAGCATATAATATTTAGTATTTAGGTTTCATTATTCAGACACATTTATTCTTAATGCCAGAGAGGATAAGATTGGTTTCTGCAATATATATGAACAAATTCCCATTGCCTTCAGCAGGAATCAGTTTTGCAAGAATTCACAGGCATAATTTAGTGCAAGTATGAAGCTTCTGAAAGTAAAATAAAGTATGGACTTCTAACACATCCAAAGTATGCACTTGAGTATAGCTCAGGACCAGTCAGCTGCTGGTGGTTCACGGAATACCATTAGGACCCAAGAAATTCCCTTTCATTGTCCAGGACCAACAGCTTTTTTACCCTCCCTCCCCACCCCCCATCCTTTTTTTTATTGTGTGGAGTTAACAGTAAAATAGAGACAAATATACAAATATAAAATATAGGTACCTATAACTTGTCAAATAATAAAAAATAACTTGTCTTTTACTGCCTACCTGTCATGATACATTATCTTGATAAATATGTATATATACCAGACACTGTATTTTATTACAGTTGGTTCTATTGTCAAAGTCTTTTGCATTACACAGCCAGAAATCCTTGAAGTTAAATGTCCAGTCTTTTGAAACTTTGAATAAAAGATGTTTAAATACTTTGCCATTTATTGAAGCATTTTAACACCTCTCATATTACTCAGAGAAATGAATTGCTTGGGAATGAGGTTAATGCTCTACAAAAAACCCTGCTTTTTAAAACCCTATAAGAGGGGTCAAAGACCAGGAAACGCTCTCACTATAATTCTCATTTTCAGCTGAATTGGCCATGGCAACTGCACTAAGAATGCAAGTTTGAATTTCATTATGGTCCAGAAACCTGTAACTTTGCATTATAATGACTTGTGCGATAACAGAGGGAAATTTTAAGCATTTTTGATGTAGCATACTTTAGTTTATAATTCAATAATGTAGTATTTAAAGTTGTTACTTTCAAATACAACAAAAAAATGTTAATTTGATAGCTACTAAATGCATCCCTTTACATTTTACCTGTAAAATGCTCTGTTTGGTGACAGGTTAAATGTATTCTATACACAGGGAGCCAATATTTGTCTTTGTAATAACACAGCAGCTGTAGCAATTTTAGCAGCATTCTTATTATTTTAAGCTGTCTCCATTGTCTTCTAAAGACCATAATTAGAAGCTGAAAACTTAAGGCAACTAAACTCAATAAGGTCTCAGTATGAACAAAATATTCTACTGTTGCTCAAGTGACCATGTGTAGCCCAACATGATAATGCATTTTTCCTCAATTATGTCTCTGTATATCCAATATTAAGTCATTTCTTAAATAACATTTTCATTAATTGCAACGAAGTTCTGCCTGAGTGATGCTGCAGTGCTGCATTTTTAGGTAATTCCTTTTGTTTACCATAACTCTTCTCTAAACAAGCCAGTTTTTTATTTTGATGGCTTTCAAGAATACACTTCATTTCCTGGGGAAATGACAAGGGAGGGCCTCTTTGGTTAAGACTATTGCCTTACAAGCAGCTTGAGCAACTCACTGAAAAGCAGTGAGTCAATGCTCAGGATCTGGAGGATAAGAAATAAATGATACCTTACAACTGTGTGGAGCAAAGTTAAAAAGTTCTGGCATGCTTGGAGATGCTTGTACTTTCCAAACACGTGTAGTATTGGTAGTGTTATAGGCAGATCCATTTGCACAACTTTTAGCAGAATTGTGGTTTAAAATACCTTTTAAATTTCAAAGTACACTGTAGGGAAGTTTCAAAGGCTGATCTTTTTCCTCTAAGAAAGTTATGCAACTACTGCTACACAGCTGCTCCTCTAACCACAATCTCAGAATAGCCTTCTATTTCCAGCTCAGTGCAATGATCAGAAGGCTTCCTCTGAGTAGAACATTCCCAGGTTCTTGCAGCTGGTCTGCAGGAATCTATTATCTCAGCCAGACAAATGACAGTGAGAGAAACATAACTTAATTTCACCTGGAAATGCTACAAACAAGTTATGTGCTTACTAAGCTTAGCTAGGATTTGTAGCAATAGAAAGCAGCTCAGGTTGGATCTGCAGAGGTCAGATGGGATGAAGTGCCATGTTGAACCATGCCTTCCATCCCATGCACCTGGGACTGATTTGAGCCTTCAGCCACAGCACCACCAGCCACATGTTTTGCTGAGAGCATGTATGCTATTAACAGACATCGCCCCTAGTATTCAGTTCCCAGCCTAATGATTATATCAACCCTGGCACATTTGCATGCCTGGAACCGAGGGAGGCAAATGTGATGGACTTCCCTGCCAAATGTGGCCTCCATCAGGGTCAGACCAGATAAAAATGGCAAATTTGGCTGGGTCTAACACACCTGACCAGGTGCTTCCTCTTAGGGACCTGTTATCCCCTCTTGGAGATGTGAGCTCTGAGAGCTTCCTGATGAAGCACAAAAAGGGCACATTTTAACCTGACACATGCAGCCTGTTCCCACAGTGAGATTTATAGGCAAAAGACAGAGCAGACAGTACCTTTATCTCACACGTAGAAATCACATACACTGCCTGAAAATAACAAAAGGCCAGTCCTGCTACTCTTATTTAAAGATGTTCAAATAGCCTGGAGTATGTGATTATAGCCACTGAACCTCCTCCAGAAAGCACCTACAGGTAAAGAGAAGTATGGATTTTGTGGAAAGTTTTTTTTCAGGAAGTCTGATGGTTAAACAATTTATGTCAGCTTAGCAGCAGCTATATCTAGAGAATCAAGTGGTCTGAAAGCAGCCTTCTCTCTCCCTAAGGGGCATTTATGCAGTCCCAGAGATGCTTTCTTCTTGGGGAGAGATGATTTCTGGCTAGATACTCTTCAGAAGAGCCTCACATCACTGAAATAAGCTCCAGCTGTGGCACAGCACTTCCTCTCTTGTGTTCAAGTTACACTGGTGGCAGCACTGATTTGTTATTTATTGAGATTAGCCTAATGGCCAGTGTAGGGCAAAACTTATTTGTATAAAGAATAGTGTCTGGTATGGACAATTAGTTGAAATTTCTATGTGGTCTGGTAACATCAAAAATTAGTTAGTGCTTCAGAGCTTCTGAATGGTATTTTTATTAGGATAAAGTTCTAAATATCAATATTACTTAATATTATATTAACACAGTGCTCCAATTCTTGGACATTTGTTAAAAAAAAAAAAGCAAATTTCAGCAAATCTAGGACAATCTGGTTCTCATCTATGAAAGCATGTTCAACTCCTATGCTTTCAGGTTTCATCATGTTGATGTTGCAGAAGATTGAACAGTATCTTCCTTCTAACTTTTCTTTCAAACTACCTGATCACTTGGAAACAGAACAGAAAGAGCAGTAGTAAAGCTGATGTTAGTGCTTTTTCTCTTTTACTTTATCCCTGAGAATGTCAGCAAGAATGCTAAATAGTGAATGCACATCAATCTGTTAAAGAGAGGCTCCAAACATGGTGCCTTAGCATTTTCAATGGGAAACTCTAAGCAGATGCACCTTCCATATTTCTGATTTGCAGCTATCCTCTGTTCTTGTTGTATTTGTTAAGTGCTGGAAAAAAAAATAAAGACCCTAGCTGAAGAATCAAAGGAAGGAAGATATTCTGTAAAGGGGCAATATCTAAAAGACTGATGTTGTAAATGCTCAGAGTTTGGAGCTCCCTTTGAAGTGACATGGAATGTGTATGATACCTGCCTATTCATTTACCCACCGATAAGGTCCTAATTAGCACAGCACTCGGAAAGCCCCCCATATAGTGAAGTATAGAAATAGCCACATCATTTACTTACTTCCTTTGCAACTGTAAGAGAAACAGCTTGGGGGGGAGGGGGATTTTTTGCCAATGTGTGCATTGCTGGATTCAGCAGTCATCTGAGTCACATGAGGGAGTGAGTTCTGTGGTTTTAGGTCAAGCTCTGCTTACAGACTCTGGCCTGTGTGGTAACGCTCTCCTTGGTTCAATGCACCATAGCCAGTCATGATTGTTTCTCCTTCCAGGATTGGGACATCAGACCCTCAAATCTGAAAAATAACTTCAATGGAAATGTTCCAGCACAGAGAATAAGTGCCTCCTGAAAGCAAAACTGAAGGATCAGGCCCTCCAATTTAAAAGAAATGACATTTAATATGAACAGACAAAGGCTCTGAAGAAGAACACACTGACTCTCTGTACACCTGGAGGAGGGATAGTAGTACAAAACAAGCTTTTCTTTAACCACAACAGCAATCTTCTAACAGCAGCACCCACTCAAAAGCATAGAACTCAGAGGTTGATAATCATCTTTCAGTTCAGGTTATTGCATGCAATTTTTCACATTCATTCAGTTTTCTTCATACAGCTCTTAGTAAAGTAACTCCCTTAACAATAAAAGCTTTTATGGCAACCCATTACATGGGAGAACTAACCACTCCTAGTTTTTTTATTGGCTTCTTGGAATATTTATAGCAGTCTTTGTTCTCTTTGCAAGCTTATGCATCTGGGTGTGTATGGAAATTTTTTTTAATAATTTTTTTTTTTTTTTTGGCAACTGGGTATGATGGTGTAGCACATATTTTTTTTACATTTGTAAGATTTTAATGCTTCATATTTGTTTTCCTTTATATTTTATTATCGGCACCAAAGCCAACATTCAGCCTGTTCTTCATTGTTTAGCACTTGAATATTCACTGCTGGGAAATTTTCATTCCAAGTTGCCTGACAGAAAAACTTTACCACCGTACTACACCTTCCTGATAAACTGGTTACAGTGTGCACACAGAAAAGCCTTGATATTTAGCTTCAAACTAATAAAGTGAAGAATTTTCTTAGTGTCTAAAGGAACACATTAAATTTCCACTTCAAGAATTTGATTAAAAAATCACACATTAACACAACAGATTGGTATTTTTCTAGTAATCATCTCAGCAGTGGCTGAAACTATCAATTTTTTTCCTATTTTGTCACAGCATTTTGGACCCAAAGTGATCCTAAAACTTTTGATACAGCTTACATAGAAGGCAAAATGGCCCCAAACAGGAAACTGTCTTTGAATGTCTCTATCCTGGTTTTCAAAATTTTTCATTTAATTTTATATTCTTTTATTCATAAACAGCAACCTTTTATTGTTTGCACCATCTTCACAAAACTCGTACTGAGTATTGGAATAGATGGAGGAATTCAAGATGACTTTATTTTTGAGTATAATGTATGAAGAGATTGTACAAACCAGAGTGATGGAACTGTTAAAATTAAAAGGAGAATTCATTTCTCGTTTCTCATTTACAGTTCAGAAAATAATCTTTGTACTATGAGTTAAGGCAATGCAAATAATAAATAATAATAGTAATCATCTAGTAAATACCTTCTTGAATTTATTATACATATACTTACTGAATAAATAATAAATAATCCCTTTCCTTTTGATCATAAAGATTAGAAAGCTTTGCATTATTAAAGAAAAATAAAGACACAGATTGCTGATATGAAGTTAGGTTTCTATAGTGTTCTTGATAAATACAAGAGTGTAGTAATAAATGTGTTTTCTATGGTATCTTTCACAGAGATGTATTTCCCTGGAGCTTTGCTGCCACTGGAATGCCTCTAGGTTGGTGGAATCTTAATTTTCACTAATAACACCAAACAAGTTATTTGGGCCTTGATAACATATAAGCCACATTTTACTGTGTTGACCTGGGGTAACTTCTCTCGATGGCTTTATTAGGTGGATATATCCTCCTCGCTGTGGGGCTACAAAAATGCCTCATCCTGCTGTAGAGACTGGTGGTTCTTTATAGGTGAAATAGTGATTGTGTTGCTATCAATAAGTTTGAATGCAGGAAGGCCCCACTGGCTCGGTCTGGACAATTCTTATCCCTCCTAGAGACCAAGACTACAGACCAGTTCTTGGGCTCCTCCCTCTCACATCTCCTATTCCCCATGAAGGGACATCAGCCTTTTAAGTGATACTCTTTATGTCCTACAAGCCCAGGGAGAGCCCCGCTCTGCTCCAGCCCTGCAGGCTTGTGAGTCAGGTCCAGTGGCTGGTGTCTAGCATGGGGCTGAGTCTGGGGAAAGATGTCCTGTGACCCTCTGGGTGAGTTCCAGCACGTGCAAAGAGATGGAATCAAAAGGAAATTAAGTCAGCAAGGACGAAGCACCTTCACTGGCCTAGACTAGCCTCTCACATCTCCTGTGAAAATCTTGTCCCTCTTTCAAGATGAAAATCACTTAAACAGGATTCAGCCAAACTTCACCATCACAAGACAGCAGCTGCCACTCAGATGTCAGAAAGGGTGCAGAGAGGAAGTAGCTTTGGTGACGTAAGTCACCTCTTTGTGGTGACTTACCTCACCTCAGATTTTGCTTTCAAACTACTACTGGTTTCTGTCTTCAAAACCATTGGAATTAACTGACATACCATATCTGTTTTCCCACCTCTAACTGGAAAGAAAAGGTGTGGTGTGTGAAGAAAACCCTGAAGGTCCCACAGGAACCTCTCCCACAGGGATGAATCTTGTCCTTGTTCTGCTCCAGTAATGACAGGAGACCTCACATTGTTGTACAGATAGATGACGGACCTCACTGAAAGAAATTTGCCTGTTACATCTTACAGGAGCCTGGTAATGTTACACATTGCTTATGGGGAGTCAGCACTCATGTGATGAAGTAGGAAAGACATCAGCAAGATGTAGCTGATACTGAGGAAAACAAGTAGAAAGCATGACAATCTATTTCCTCTCTGGACAAAATACCATGTCAGATCTTTGGTCCTATTGTTTAAGATCTTAACCAAGTTAATCTCCAGTTGTACTTATCCAGGACAATGTAGCTGAGAGCACAACAGATGAAGCACTTTTGAAAGACTACAAGACAAAATGCTGACAAGTTACAGTGTGACTTTTAGGGAAGACGAGTCCATGGAGATTATCATCACAACTGAAATGTGGTGTGATGGTGAAATTTAAAACCAAAAAATTGAATTGTTTCATTCAGACATTCCCATTAGTGGGACTAGGTGTTAAGGACCTTCGTGAAGGGCTCACAGGGACTCCTTGAAGTCTCTCAGCATCACTCATCTGATGATGCAGCTTATGCAGAAAGTATCTGGAATCTATGGTAATGCTAGCTGTAAAGAATAGCTATGACATCCAAACCAGACAGCAGATCAGACACATTGGCTTTGGGAGGAACAACCAGACCACTTAACCCAATGTACCTTTTAATCAGTCTAAAAGAATGCTATAAACAAAACCTTACTTTGGATATCAGTATACAGATTAACTACAGGCATTTTCATGCTGCCATTGCACCATACTCTTTATGTATTCAGACAAACATTTCTAAAAGGCTTGTAACTCTTCCTCAGCTGAATTGAAATTCTTAGAAATTCAGAATGTTAATACAGAGTAAAATTCAATAAGCTTTGCAAGCTGCTTAAAATTATACTATAAATATTATTTAGACATATTTGTAGGCATATGCATAATAAGTCTATGAAAACAATAGCAAAATACTATTTTGTTCCTTCAAATCTTTTTAATTTTCATTGTGCTATTGCATCTTTTGGATTGAAGTGAAACACAGAGACATGTTTAAAGGAAGCATAATTGGGCTTGTTTGAAATTATTTCTCTGAGATTTGAAAGAAAGAAAAGTCAAGGAATGCATTAGAAGTCTGAGTTAGAATGCAGTCAGGGAACACATAACCTTTCAAGGTTTTAAAATGTGAGGTATAAATAATGTTTGTTTCCTGGTAAATAGCAATCATATTCATAAACGGGTACGAGCTGTAGAAATAAATAAATAAATAAAAATTCTATTCAGCTGAAATCCTAGGAACTTTAATGTTGTAGAACACTGTTGGACTGCTTCAGTTTTGCAAGTGCTTTATCTCGGCTGAAAGGTGAAATTAGCAGCTTTCTCAAAACCCTGGGAAGCTATTATGTCAATGCTACACGCTGGAGACCACTGTTTGATGCCAGTGCCACTGGTTTAGATGAGCACTGCAATCAGGAGTATTAAAAGTGAGTTGGTGAATTGTGGCATGAAACAGTGAAGCTGCTTGCAGACAAAAGAGCTGAATGGGGTTTCATAGATGTCTATAGGAATAAAACAATGTCAAATAAACCAAACAATGCAGCTGGATTCAGCAAAATTCAAGTAACTGGGCTGGAAAACAAGCTGGGGAGAGAGGAGAAATGAAAGGAAGACATCTGAATAAAATGATGAATTAATAAAATTAACTGTAAAATTTAGACAAAGCTGGACAACTCCCTGAAATATTAATACTTTGAGGAATAACATATGAAACATGTCTCTCAGAAGCTACTGCTCATAGTTTTCTCTATTTTAATGTGACACACTGATTTTTAATCTGTCAAGGTATTGCTTTAATCTGGGGAGGAGATTACCTCACAGCTCATTTTGCCATTAAGAAAAAAGACAGCAATGTACCCAGTGTGGTCACTTTGGTTCCTTCCTTCCTTCCTTCCTTCCTTCCTTCCTTCCTTCCTTCCTTCCTTCCTTCCTTCCTTCCTTCCTTCCTTC